>JAWQFJ010011595.1:0-11903 GCA_034096865.1 Theodoxus fluviatilis
TATCTGTATAAATCAGCATCTCATCTATGTATATATATATATATATATATATATATATATATATATATATATATATATATATATTTGTATATCAGCCCAGAATGACTGAATCAATTCACATTTCCAAAACAAATATACCAACATTTCTGGATTGCACAATCAAAATCGACATAAAGACGATACTTTTTTATTGTTAAAAAAAGTGTTGGTTGATATTATAAGATGTAAAATTATAACATCTAGCAATGTTATGCATCCTAATATAGATTTACACGCAGTAATGTTGTGCATCTTAATATAGGTTCATACGCATGCTTCCAGTATGTGTCATCGTCATCGACTGACCCTTTTTTGATGTGTGACTCTATGCATTGAACAATGTTTCCATCGAGATGGATTGCAACACACACACAGACACACGCACGCATGCACACACACACACACACTCACACGCACACACACGCGCACGCTCACACACACCTTTTTTTGATTTACAATACTTTTTTCATAGACAATATGGAGTTTCCTTTGTGGTTAGAGAGATTCTGACAATAGTACTAACTTCAAAGAGGAGTCACTGGATTCTCCTAGGTGCCACTGCTGTAGTAGAACAGGGGTTAGCAATCATCTGTGCCCTACGGAGAAGGGAAATAGACTTCTTGTCAAGCACGTTATAACATCGTTCAGCCGGCCCAACTCCGAAAATGATATTTTCAAGGACGGTTGAACTATATTTTGTTAAAAACCTGCACTCGCGATGCACGATTGATTGTTGTCTGTCTGTCTGTCTGTCTGTCTGTCTGTCTGTCTGTCTGTCTGTCTGTCTGTCTGTCTGTCTGTCTGTCTGTCTGTCTGTCTGTGTGTCTGTCTGTCTGTCTGTATTGGAATTGTTTGGCATGTTTTAATAAAGTATCAAACAAATAACGTGTTCAAGAGAACTTCCTTTGTGAAGAGAGTCTAACCAGTTCATTTGGATCTGAATGATCTAACCCTGTCCCAATGTCCCTCTTTAGCCTCTCTGGCTACTTGAGGCCGCCCCTGGCTGAGCTACTGGAGCAGTCCCCAAAAGCCCAGCAGCCAGCGGTTGCAGCTGGTGAGGGGGGCATCTAGTAGCTCCAGCCGTGTGTAACAATAGAGCAGCTGCAACATAACACAGCATAACATAGCATAGCATAATACAACACAACATAGCACAACATAACATAGCATAACATAGCATAACATAACATAACATAACATAACATTACACAATTTACCTCTTCCCATTACACAACATAACAAAGCATAACATAACACAACATAACCTAACGCAACACATTATAGCGTACTATTGCATCACATAACATAGCTTAACATCACATAACACAAATGACATAACATAGCACAGCATAGAATAGCATAGCATAGCATAGCACATCATAACATAACATACTTTATTCATCAAAAAGTTGGAAATTAAAGTGACTTTCACTGGCATTACGTTAATGGCTATCTACAACAGACACTTCACAATGCAAGACATAGTTACAAGCAAGGGGTTATATGAAATGAACAAAGTTTGTGATTGCATAGCCAAACGTTCAGATCATATTGAAGTTCTAGGATAGTTGGTGTTTAAAATATATTTGGCAATCTGTATGAAAGATCGATGGTATCTATTTCTGTGTGTTTTTGAAGACGGCATCTTTGCTAGATATGAGTCTGGAGTGGAGTTATGTGGAGAGGTGTTGCGGCCACCCACCTCTGTTTTATTTCTCTGTATGGTTTAGGTAAAATGCCTACCCTGTGCTACGTTTTCTGTGTGAGCTAATGAAGCATCGTACCACTACCACTATGAATTGTGTGTTTATGCATGTTTTAAGTAAGGAATACTAAAGGATATGGAAGCCAGCCAGACCTCAACTAAATATAGTTTATTAAGCAACCAGCCATGCCTTTAGAATATTACTGTGTTGGCGGGAAGAGTGAACATTTTTAAAGTTGGGCGCCAAGCTTGTGCTGACTGTGTGAGAGACTTTGAACCCAGAGTATTGTGCTGACGGTGCCAGACTGGGACGAAAATGCGCCAATTTTCTCTACTTCCCTATTGGTCCAGAGTAAGAGAACTTTGAAGAGATTAAGCGGTAAGAAGTTGTCGAGTCAGCAGGCGCCAAACATCCCCTCCTTCCCATTGGTGAATTTCTGAGACTCTGAATCCAGACGTGGAAGAAGATATAAATACAGGGAGATTCTGCTAGCGAGGGACTGGCGTGTTTGCTCCTCTCCCCAGGAGCACTGAAAGAATACGACATGGTATCAATTAAGGCCAGTCTGAACTAGGGGCAAGGGCAGGGAATGGCGTCCCTCCCCACCCCCCTACAACACCGCCTCCAGCCCCCCTGGATGGAGGAGATGCCGGCAGCCGCTCGCCCACAAGCTGCAACCAAGCGGAGATGACCCTGACCCCGCCACCAGACACGGGAGAGGAGAGATGGGGCCAGTTCAACCTCCCCTCTTGCAGGCCCACCCCTGCATCAGTCGACATCCCCTCCACCCCCCAAGACAACCCCCTTCTGGAGCAGCCACGGGGTCAACTGCCCTGACCCCCTTCAGCACAGACAACCACAGGGTCACGCCGCCCTGACACCTTTCATCATTCCTCCACAGAACGGACTCAGTGAACTCAGATAAGTTTTTACCATGATACTATAGAAAAGGCTGGCTGGCTAAAATAACTAGAATTGAACACAGAAGTTTTTATTATTATTCATGCACGTTGATTTACTGATCATTGTTCTATCACTTCAAGTGTTATTAAAGTCATTTTTGGTATTTGACCTCTGCATTCATCTTCTCTGTTGTCTTGTCCAGTCTTGACAGCGAGAAAGGTGAATGAATATTGCATGCAGCAGTGCGTTTACCCCTAGACATCTTCTTCATTAAGAATAATCAGAGCACGGCATGTAATAAGAGGTGTTCTGCATTTCTCCTGATGGTACGTGACTACTTTCTCACTAGATTTTGGTGGCTATGGCTGAAAGTTTCATCGGGTGTTAAAAGTATTTGTTGCATCTTCTTTATAAATGTATTGAGTGTGATGGCATCTCTTGCTGGCTTTACCTCCCCAATACCTCCCCTCACCTCACCTCCGCCAGTGACCCCGTCTGGGGTATAGGCCGCCAATCAGCACCCTCCAGGCATCTCGGTTCTGGGCGAGTCTTTCCAGCTGCCCCCACGTCTTTCCCATCTGCTTTGCATCTGCCTCCAGATCACGGCGCCAGGTGTTCCTAGGTCGCCCTCTTTTCCTCTCCCTTTGTGGGTTCCACGTGAGAGCTTGCCTGGTGATGTTGGAAGCATGTCTGCGAAGGGTGTGCCTATCCATCGCCAGCATCTCTGAAGGACGTCTTCCTCAACTGGCTGTTGCCTGGTTCTCAGCCACAGTTCTTCATTACTGATTTTTTCTGGCAAGCGGATCTTGAGGATCTTCCTGAGGCAGGTGATCAGGATTTTCTTCATGGTGGTGACGGAGGTTCGCCAGGTCTCTGCTCTGTACAGCAAGATCGGCTTCACGAATCTCACCAACAGACTACAGAATACGTCAACACACTACTCATAACCGCACAGTACAATGTCTTTTGCAACACTATCAACATGTACTCCTGCAGCTTGAGAAAGTACACCAGAGGTGCCTGAGAAAAATCTGCAACTTTACAAACACTGAAGGATGTTGAAACTGCACACGTTTACCCCCTGGTCATCAGGCTACTCTCACCATCATTCAATATACCTGACTTCTCTGGGAAACCATGCGAACAGGCTGCCGATGATCGCGCCAAGATTAACTGAAACAGATACAGATACATGTACAGCTACACCTACAGATACAATTACAGCTACAGGTACAGGTATAGGTACAGCTACAGGTACAGGTACAGCTACAGATACAATTACAGGTACAGGTACCTGTATAGGTACAGCTACAGGTACAGCTACAGCTACAGATACAATTACATGTACAGGTACATGTATAGGTACAGCTACAGGTACAGGTACAGCTACAGATACAATTACAGGTACAGGTACAGCTACAGCTACAGCTACAGATACAATTACAGGTACAGGTACAGCTACAGATACAGCTACAGATACAATTACAGGTACAGGTACAGCTACAGCTACAGATACAATTACAGGTACAGCTACAGCTACAGATACAATTACAGCTACAGCTACAGATACAATTACAGGTACAGGTACAGGTACAGCTACAGCTACAATTACAGGTACAGCTACAGCTACAGATACAATTACAGGTACAGCTACAGATATAATTACAGGTACAGGTATAGGTACAGCTACAGCTACAGCTACAGCTACAGATACAATTACAGGTACAGGCACAGCTACAGCTACAGCTACAGATACAATTACAGGTACAGGTACAGCTACAGCTACAGATACAATTACAGGTACAGGTACAGGTACAGGTACAGCTACAGCTACAGCTACAGATACAAATACAATAACAGGTACAGCTACAGCTACAGCTACAGATACAATTACAGCTACAGCTACAGATACAATTACAGGTACAGGTACAGCTACAGCTACAGATACAATTACAGGTACAGGTACAGCTCCAGCTACAGCTACAGCTACAGATACAATTACAGCTACAGCTACAGGTACAATTACAGCTACAGCTACAGATACAATTACAGGTACAGCTACAGCTACAGATACAATTACAGCTACAGGTACAGCTACAGCTACAGATACAATTACAGCTACAGCTACAGATACAATTACAGGTACAGGTACAGGTACAGCTACAGCTACATATACAATTACAGCTACAGCTACAGATACAATTACAGGTACAGGTATAGCTACAGCTACAGCTACAGATACAATTACAGGTACAGCTACAGCTACAGCTACAGATACAATTACAGCTACAGCTACAGATACAATTACAGGTACAGCTACAGCAACAGCTACAGATACAATTGCATGTACAGCTACAGATACAAATACAGGTACAGGTACAGGTACAGGTACAGCTACAATTACAGGTACAGCTACAGATACAATTACAGGTACAGGTACAGGTACAGCTACAGATACAATTACAGGTACAGGTACAGATACAATTACAGCTACAGCTACAGATACAATTACAGGTACATGTACAGCTACAGATACAATTACAGGAACAGGTACAGCTACAGGTACAGGTACAGGTATAGGTACAGGTACAGCTATAGGTAAAGGTACAGCGACAGGCACAGATACAGGTACAGGTACAGATTCTGATGCAAATACAAGTGCAGATACAGATACTGATACTGATACATTCAGATACATATACATATATAGATACACATTCAGATGCTGATACAGATGCAGATACCAATACAGTACTGATTCAGATACAGATACTGATGCAGATTCAGATATAGGTAACAGTAACAGATTCAGATACAGATACTGACTCACATACATATACAGATACAAATAGCGATACAGATACAGATACCAATACGGATTCAGATACAGACTCAAAGACAAAGACAAAGACAAAGACACAGACACATATACTGATACTGATACTGATACAGACACTGATACATATTCAGATTCAGATACATATAGATGCTTTATTCGTTGCTTTTAGAAGTTTGTGTGATTTTTTTTGGGGGGGGGGGTGGGGGTGGGGTGGGGGTGGGGTGGCGGGTTGGGGTGGGGGGGTGGGGGGGTGGGGGGTGGGGGTGGAGTTTAAAGCACAAAAAAGACAGACAGGTGTCAGGAAGACAGGGCCGAAACACTTGCTGACGGGGGCTCTTCCTCTGAAGACCTTCTGTTGCCTTGCTCCGTTGGGAGCAGTTCCAGATTTTCTTCATTCCGGCACCTCCAACTCTTTTAAATAACACATATATATGGTTGTATTATTGTGGTAGCCTTTTACCATTTCCTTTTTGTAAGTGTGTGTGTGTGTGTGTGTGTGTGTGTGTGTGTGTGAGTGATATTATTTTATAATAATCAGCATATAAATGTCCTTGCAGGAGAAATACAGTATTAGAGTGTTGTGATATATTGTATTGTGTTGTGTTGTGGTGCGTTGTGTTGTGTTGTGGTGTGGCATGGTGTGGTGTGGTGCGGTGTGGTGTGGTGTGGTGGTGTGGTGTGGTTTGTAGTGATATGGTTTTGTGTGGTGTGGATTGGAGTGGTGTGGTGTGATGTGGTTGGTGTGGTGTATTGTGGTGTAGTGTGGCATGGTGTGTGGTTTGGTTGTATCGTGTGTGATGTAGTGTGGTGTGGTGTGGTGAGGTGTGGTTTGGTGTGGTGTATTGTGGTGTTTGGTGTGATGTAGTGTGGTGTGGTGTGGTGTGGTTTGGTGTGGTGTATTGTGGTGTTTGGTGTGATGTAGTGTGGTGTGGTGTGGTTTGGTGTGGTGTATTGTGGTGTTTGGTGTGATGTGTTGTGGTGTGGTGTGGTTTGGTGTGGTGTATTGTGGTGTTTGGTGTGATGTAGTGTGGTGTGGTGTGTGGTTTGGTTTTGTTGGGTGTGGTGTGGTGTGGTGTGGTGTGGTGTGGTGTGGTGTGGTGTGGTGTGGTGTGGTGTGGTGTGGTGTTGAATTATAATTTTAAAATATCACTCCCCCATTATTGGAATCATCATCACCATGCTCCTCATGGTCTCCAACATCAACATCGCTACTGTTGTTATTCTCATCAACAATAGATGTGCCTCACAAGTATAAATATACAATGAGGACAACAGTTCAGCTTTCTGTTGAGCAGCTTTCGGAACTCGGTCTAGAGTATGAAGGCTCAAAGGGAGATAACCACTCAACATCAGCTAGTTGTCTCCCTTTACCCAGAAAAGCCACTGAGTACACAAACACACACACACTTGCATACACACACACAAACCATATCTTTGTTTCTACAACAATCACTTTCACAGATGACCAACACCATCATCACCACCACCAACAGCAACAAACACAAAAGAAAAATAAAGTATACCTTTCAATATAATACTGCTTTGCACTGGGGAACATAATATGACTCATTATTAGTGATTATCTCTCAGGTTTACCATTTCATAATCCTCAATGCTTCTAAATCTAAGCACTTACTCTACAATGAACATCAGTTTCTTATACAAAATATGAGTAGGCAAACAACTTATTTATTAGACATTGTTACGAATGTGATATTACCAACTGTTATGAGCTTAGTTTTTTTAATAAGTCTTGACTTGTCTTGAATGGGCTCATTTCCAATAATGGTCTAGGTGTATACACTCACAATCAAACTCGCAACACTATCTCTCGCATTCGCTTCATCGAAAACGGAACACGAATAGAGAGACGGTGAGGACACAGGTAAAAATTATATCATTTTAATTTCATCTAACAACGCTAAGCATTGATAAATAAATGATTAGTAATGATAATAGATAACCAGCTGTGGTCACCCGCCAATCAATCAAAAGTACTTATCTGTCTTGAAGACTGTGTGTCCGACGAAAACCACGTGGCAATTTCTGGAACGAGGTGGATGACTTGCTTTCACAAAGGCTCACACCTTTGGGACTCCTTGTAGCAGCGGTTTTAAATAACACTGGTGAGGGAGAGAGGGGGGGCGGGGGGGGAGGGGGGGGGGGGGCAGAAAAGAGGAATAACTGGATTCGCAAATGACAAAAAACTTGTGGCATTTCGCTTGGACAGGCGAGTGAGGCGTTGGAGAGGCGGTGGAAGATGCTCTGTAGACTCGAAACACGTGGAGGGCCTGTCGGAGAGCCGACATACATGTGTGGATGCTGGGTCTTTGAAACACTGTGGAAAGCGTGGCAGAAACTTGTGTGACGAGAAAAACGGGGACAGCTCTCTCCTCAAAACGGCATTGCACGCTGACTCTTCAATTAGGGTGGAGTGGAGACTTCTTCATCTTTCAAAACTGAGTGGTGTATGCGTCTGGCGTGGCTTCACGGGTGGTAATACTGTGTGCGCGCGCCTGGCGCTGAGCCAAGGTGATGGACTGGCTTCACGAGTGGTAATTCCGTGTGCGCACACCCCCCGCAAGCAGGGAAGGTGCTTTTTATTCCTGCTGCAACAATTCTCAATCACATGTGACAATTGGCTGATCAGAAAATTCCTCTATCTCAGGTGACGGTGAGAGCCAATCACATAAAGTTTGCCCTTCAACCAATCGTGCCATGATTGGGGTACACTGATGGCGTGCAAGGTCATCAATCACCTCATAGTCCACAGCAACATAATTCGGGTTAAGATATTTTTAGTCACTTGTCTCTTATGCACCACACAGAGGGACAATATAGGTCAACAACGGTCTCAACCCCAATCACACAGTGGACACTGATTGGCTGGTCGGGTCACCTCCTTGACACACTTTTAGCTATTTTTAGCATGATTGGCTGTCACTGTAACCTACATACCATGGGGGGTTTGTAATTAAGCAGGAAGAGGGGGGGGGGGGGGTGAAATCGTCACAGACATGATCATTTACTGTGCCAGAAATCCTGGCGTTTAACCCTCAGAAACTTTTGTGAAAGACCTCAGGCTTGAACAAATGACCTATTATTATTCTTATAACCCACAGAGAATGAAAATGGGTGCAAAAGTTGAGAATGATATACATTTGAATACAAAACCCACTATTTTAAGCACTCACACTTACTGATCATGTCATTTAGTCTGAAACAGAAATAAGCACGAGACCTTGAATATATGAATTACTATTATAACCAACAATACAAAGCACAATTTCATTTCTGTACTGTGTTTCTACAATGTTTCTCTCTGCTTCAGCTGTTGCCACGCCACTGCTTGATTCATATTTTAATTATTGTGTTCTTAATGGCCATAAAAGCATGCACTATTTACACAAAAGTCAAGACACTGAAGCACAGGAGAATAAACCATGTGTGCTTATCTTTGAATAAAGAAAAAGCTTCATCGCTGTAAAGCAATCAAACCCAGTGAAAGGTAATTACAATGCACTGTTGAGATATGAACAATATGGTATGAGTGTTGATTACCTGTGTATGTCCATAGAACACTACAGCAGACAGAACTTTAGTACATCATAGTTCTACCATCTATACTTTTTTCAGCTTAGACTTGAAGCCACTTTATCACCAAAGAACATTATTAAGACAAAACCTATTACAAATGAATCTCTCATCTTGATCTATGATAAACAGCTGCACATACCAGTACTGTTTATAAAAGTTTTTCACTGTTTGATAGCAATAGCATCATACCCCTCCTTAGAAACCCTTCTAACCCAATAGTGGCTCACAGGTTAATCAAAGGCTGACCACACTTTAAAAAATCTTCACAGCCTCCACAGGTGCCCGGTAGTACTCCTGGGTGAAGGGAGGTTATGCAAGTTCATGAACATCTTGCCCATGGATGCCATTCTATGATCCCAGCATTGCAATACATGCTGCATGAGCTGGCTTTGGTGTGACCTCTTAGCGAGTGTGCCTATTCTCCTTAACTTGAGCTCTACATTGTAGGAACAAAAGAGATTAAGACAAAATCCTCAATCTGCAGATTCCATTGTAGCTGATGCACAAGTAGTCTTGGTCAGTCAGGTTCAAAGTTCTGCAGGTAACATATGACTGGAGCAGCTCTTTGCCCCCCTCATCAGGTAGAACCCCTGGCCGCTGCATGAGCTTTTGAGGCCTGCTCCAGTAGCTCAGCCAGGGGCAGCCCCAAGCAGCCAGAGAGGCTACCAAGGGGTCATCAAGTCTGGGTAAGATCATTCAGATCCAACCATGGGTTCAAGTCACCCTGGAAGATCCAGCCCAACTGATGCACAACAACAACCTGGTCACCAAACACCATATATCCACTCCCAAGAAAATTGCTATGCATACATCCGTGACATTTCAAGGTCTTAAGGCATGACTGAATCTGAATGATCTTACTCTGTCCCAATGCACCCCAAGGTCGTCTTTGGTTGCTTGGGGCTGGAGCAGTTATTGCCCTCCTCATCAGCTGCAAGAGCTGGCTGCAATGCGGACTTTTGGGGCCTGCTGCAGGAGTTCAGCCAGGGGCAGCCCAAAGCAGCCAAACTGGCTACCAGGAGGCACTCGGTCATGGTAAGACCAGTAAAATCTGACCAAGCATTCAAATCATTCTGGAGACAGGCTCCAAAAGCTAAGATGTAAGGAGCTCATACTGACGTGGAGGACATGAAACGACTGCAGCTGTATGACACGATATAACTACACACCTAACTGGCTGCCAGACATCACCTGAACCCTTAGCATTGCTCAAGCTTACAACTTTTATCTCCATTGTGTACGGTAACTTTCTGTAAAAAAAATAGCTCCTTCATGTATACTCATATCTTTACAAAAAAGTTAATCATTCTCATGCAAAATAAGATCAATTCTTCATCATGAGTGCAATTTAGTGCATCACTCCCATCTTCATAAATCAGTTTTTTCTTACTTATAAGTATTAATCAGTCATTCTTCTCATCCGTCCATATCAGTCTTTAAATCCAATCTCTTATAATCATTCCTTTCTTGCACATCTGAACAAAGCAGCATTTCTCTCCCATCTCTATGAGTCAGTCTCTCACTCCCACCTGTATGAATCATTCTTTCTCTCCCATCTGTATGAATCACTCTTTCTCTCCCACCTGTATGAATCACTCTTTCTCTCCCATCTGTATGAATCACTCTTTCACTCCCATCTGTATGAATCACTCTTTCTCTCCCATCTGTATGAATCACTCTTTCTCTCCCATCTGTATGAATCATTCTTTCTCTCCCATCTGTATGAATCATTCTTTCTCTCCCATCTGTATGAATCACTCTTTCACTCCCACCTGTATGAATCATTCTTTCTCTCCCATCTGTATGAATCACTCTTTCTCTCCCATCTGTATGAATCACTCTTTCTCTCCCATCTGTATGAATCATTCTTTCTCTCCCACCTGTATGAATCACTCTTTCACTCCCATCTGTATGAATCACTCTTTCACTCCCATCTGTATGAATCACTCTTTCTCTCCCACCTGTATGAATCACTCTTTCTCTCCCATCTGTATGAATCACTCTTTCACTCCCATCTGTATAAATCACTCTTTCTCTCCCATCTGTATGAATCACTCTTTCACTCCCATCTGTATGAATCACTCTTTCTCTCCCACCTGTATGAATCACTCTTTCTCTCCCATCTGTATGAATCACTCTTTCTCTCCCATCTGTATGAATCATTCTTTCTCTCCCATCTGTATTAATCATTCTTTCTCTCTTATCTGTGTGAATCATTCTCTCACTCCCATCTGTATGAATCATTCTTTCTCTCCCATCTGTATGAATCAGTCTTTCTCTCCCATCTGTATGAATCACTCTTTCTCTCCCATCTGTATGAATCACTCTTTCTCTCCCATCTGTATGAATCATTCTTTCTCTCTCATCTGTATGAATCATTCTTTCTCTCCCATCTGTATGAATCACTCTTTCTCTCCCATCTGTATGAATCACTCTTTCTCTCCCATTTGTATGAATCATTCTTTCTCTCCCATCTGTATGAATCACTCTTTCTCTCCCATCTGTATGAATCATTCTTTCTCTCCCATCTGTATGAATCATTCTTTCTCTCCCATCTGTATGAATCATTCTTTCTCTCCCATCTGTAAGAGGCAGTCTCTCACTCCCATATGTATGAACCATTTTTTCTCTCACATCTGTATGAATCACTTTCTCTCCCATCTGTATTAATCATTCTTTCTCTCTTATCTGTGTGAATCATTCTCTCACTCCCATCTGTATGAATCAGTCTTTCTCTCCCATCTGTATAAATCATACTTTCTCTCCCATTCGTATGAATCATTCTTTCTCTCCCATCTGTATAAAACAGTCTTTCTCTC
>JAWQFJ010011598.1:2500-17500 GCA_034096865.1 Theodoxus fluviatilis
AGCCGTGACACAAGTCCAAAATTAATATAAAAAATTTAAAGGGGCAGAGGATGGGGGGACTTGAAGGCAGAGCAATGGTAGGCTTTCATGCATGCCCTTGTTACAGCATTCTTTCTGTGACTGGATGGCGCGAATCAAACTGCCGCATCAAGATGTTGCTGCCTTTGCTGGTGAACCTAGGTGGCATTTATTGAATTGTGGAGCATGGTAGGTTCCTGCTTGAGGATTGCATTCAGCAAGCTGTAACTTTACAGCTCATAAATGAGGTATATCTCAATGAACAAAGTGTAGTTTACCCGAGTGATCACGTTCATGGTTATCAGCGAAGTGACTGGGGAATACTCCTCAAAAACGTAAGACGCTCCTCTTTGCGTCTAAAGAACTGCAGACCAATGATTAGTAGACGGAAAGTTCCGCAGACAACGTTTCATTAAACTAGAATATTTATTCTGTTAAACTATAAAATGAAGTCAGCTTCCCTGACTATGAAAAGTTTGAGATCGCGGGTTAACCTATGCTTTCTATCAAATGTGAACACACAAAAAGATGCTTCTATTATTTAAAAACACAAGTTTCCCTGACCACATTACATGTATGTTGAATTCACTGAATATCCGGGGCGTGGCACCACCATTTCATCCTACAGCTTACGGAAATTATATGAAAATGTTGCATTTTACGATCTCATCTGCCCATAAATCAATTTCCAGCGATTCTGTGCTCAACACATATACTGTGCCTCTCCAGTGCGCACTATAACCCGAGAAAGAGTAGTGGATAGAAGGACATATATGCCCTTTTCTCACCATCATTGAGGATAAACATTTAAAAAATCATTTCCTAAAAATAAACAAACAGGCATTGACAATAAATGCACCATCATCACTGTGATTAAAAAAATTATTGCATGACAGCTCGAAAACAACAAACAAAACAAAGCAAAGTACACACAAAAGAGGAGTGTAGGCTGCGGTGTATCGCGTCATCAACGTGAAGCTCGAAATGTTTCGTTGTTTGAATTCTGCTCTGAAAGACCTGTGGCCAAGATTTTCATCTTGCATTGGCTGTGCGCGAGCAGCCTTCTTACTTCATTCCATTGTTCCTCGCCACCCAACAGTAGAACAGTCTGAGACGGGTTACGCAGAAACGACCCGAAAACATCGGGCGCGTTTGTTTGGCCCAAAATCTCGAGAGAATCGCGAGGGCTAGGCGTTGCCTACGTTCCTTGCTCATAAGGACGCACAAACCGTGAAGGCGGGAGACCGATGGAGGTCCTTAGCTCCCTCAATTGGTGTGTTCTATGAAGTGAAAACTGATGTGATATCTGCATCGTCAGTTATTTCGTCTATCGGCAACCTCTTCACCAACTCTGGCGCCAGGACGGAGACATGTTCTTCCGCCTTGCGAGATGATTGGCCGTTTTTCTAGCTGTAGGAGCGTCTCCCTCACCCTCAACTAGCCATTCAGGGAGAATCGCGAGATTTGTGACCAAACAAACGCGCCCATCGTTTGCGGGGCCACGGGCGCGTTTCGTTTCGAGAGGTTTGCGTGTGTGTTCAGGGATGAGCGCTCACGGCGAGTGCTTGCGAAGCTCAAAGGTTTTCTCCGACACGAACCTGCCCTTGCAGGCTCTCGCCACGAGCGTTCATCTCTGAACATTGTTCATACCTTCCCAAACGATACACACCTCTGGTCCCGTGTATAATGCTTTTGGATACCTTCGGCGAAACCCGCTCCGAGTGCCTATAGATGAATGACGTCATGACTTTTATGGGAGTTTCCATGAAGAGGTCGTGACCCTGGTCGTCTCCCAATATTTAGGAACTGGAGATGCTTCACGTGCTTGAGTCTGCGCAGGTACGAGCTCCTGCATTCGTCTGTCAGGTACAGAGAAAACTCTGGAAGTCGGTCAGGTCATGAGGAGTTTGCAGCATGATCATGGATGAATATCCAATCTATAAGAAAGAAACAAGTTTCTGTATTTAGAAAATTGTATATTATGATACAGCACGTGCTTTCGCAAAAATGACTATCGACGGTAATAGGAATGGATAGTACCAAAGCTTTAAATGGACTCGCTTGTTTGCTGAAAGCTCGAAATAACTCACTGCAAGGAGTAAAACCTTAATGTTGCTGACTGCTTAGATGCATGAGAAAACTGGGCAGCTCTGCAGTCCAGGAACGTTGACAACCCTCCCGTGGGTTGCGGGGAAGAATCGACTCACCGCGCCCTCCTACACGAACTGGGGTAATCGAGATTTCGCTTTTATTCAAACCAGTTCTAGTGGCCTTACAAAACCTCCAAAGGCTGAGGAGCTGTTAACCCTCATTCATCAGTGATCATCATTCTCCCAGCATCAGGTGGCCCCTTTTAAGTGTCCAGTCAACGTGAAAGCGGCAGCTATGGAGGTCAATTCGTCCTTTACAAAGAGGACGGCGCAGCCATTCACACGTATTTACTAAGAGGAGCCTTTTTTCCCCGTATCTGACTAATCTCCACTACAAGTGTGCACAGTCTCGAATTCCCGCATCAAGATCAATAGGAATACCATTATAATGATGTAGATATTGTCAAAGCCTGTCTGTTGGATTCTTCTGAAATAAAATTCATACTGAAATCCACGCATGGAAACTATTGATTACGTGTCAACTGTCACCAGTAAATGAGTCATTACTCCGCTTGGTCGAGAAGGAGCCACGACCTGAAGTGGATTAGGAGATATGTGCCGGTTGTCGATGTTGGAATTTCATTCCAGCCACCCCACACATCATCAAGCTCCATGTTGCTGCAATGGACTTTCCAACTGTTAATTTCGAGCATATTAAAACGTGCCCTTAAAGTACCATTCCGATCGGTACTGAGTGGGGGGAAAGGCCCTGAAACGTATATTTGATCACCCTCGTGTGTTATTACTAAATGCGTGAGAGTCAAATATGTGGGCCTGTATTCATATTGTATTTTAAAGCGACTCTTCTTTTACCACCTTTTGTTGTGTTTCTATCTCACGCATAGCCTACGTTCCAACTGTTCCATTAAGTCCCTCTCAAGTGACTGAAATGCTTTCGTCCTTTTGTGTGTGTGTGCGCGCGCGCGCGCACACACACACACACACACACACACACACACACACACACACACACACACACACAAACATGTCTTCTTATCAGCGATACTTTTGAGGGGCCCCAAAGGCTGAACTGAAACAGACTCCCAATTGGTCGCAGGATTTGACCGAAATCATGTGTAAATCATGTGGTGAATTTGGCAAACATTCTGATGTCATTTCCTCGAAATATTGTTTTAGATGTTAGTGTCTTCAATAGTCTGAAACTCATAAATAGTTATACCGATTTTAGAGCAGTTTCCTTTATTGAAAAAAAGCATCCGCAGTCCTCGAGAATCCATGAACACTTCAAATTTTAAACATTTGAGTTACGACTCCTTTCGTGGTGGCTTGTCAGATTCAAATTTCCGTCTGCTTAATACCATTGAACAATTCTGTCCCCTCATCCATCCAGAAGTACCGATGATAATGGGTGAACAGAAATGCAATTAGTTTTCGTACTGACCTTGGTGCACATGACTGCATCCCCAAAGCCTGGCGTTCGAGTAGTTAACACTGCACGTCCGCAGTGGAGATGAGTTTGATAGGTGTTAGAAAGGGCGCCAGTTGGTGCGTGTGTGAAAAGAACTGCCCGATTCTCTCTGTAATGGATGCCTCTAAAAACCAGCAACCGTCACTCACTCTAAAACCATAAAGGTGCGGTTTTCTATAGCCACATGACGCCCGTTTCCATGCTTCAGTCCTCTTTACCACGTTAACCATACCGCAGTGCACTCAACAGTGTTTCTTGTGGAACCCTCTTACTGTGCAAAGACGTCATTCTTTTTGTCTAGGAGTGTGCGTGCCATTGCAAAGACTTACAAACTTTAGGATCTGAACAATCGCTGCGGAACAGGTTCACAAGCTCAAATACGATCTCCCAGCTCGTCACAGTAACGAAACTCAACTTCAAGGACATCATACGTATAGAACAGCGGCCAATCATTCCTCCAATCACCGAATGAGACGGATGATTCACGCATCTAAAGGTCAGCAAGACACCATCGTTGGCTGGAGGTAAATACTGGACGCAGCACTGCATCAGCTGTCCGCAAGCAGCAAAGATTGTCGGGAATGACTGAGTCGGAATCTCTGATTACTACTCAACAAGGCAGAACCCGTAGAAAAGTACAAAAGATTTCATTGTGTGAAACGGTGATAATTATAGAAACACTTGCGCGACTTCGAATTTTGTGCATGCCATAAAGCTAAATGCAAAAGAATTCTGCTTGTTACTTACTTTAGAGCTAATTACTCATCTTTTGCCCCGCAAACTTTTCAAATCAGCATATTTATAGATCATTGCCACATAGCCTCTGCCCCGAATGCCATTACTGTTCTACTTTCTTCTATGTGTCCACTGTCGTGCTACAATTGCGGGGCAAAGAGTGACTACGAAAAGGAAACTATTGAGTCGAACGGAGAGAGTTCCCGATGGAAAGACCTTTTCTTCGACTGCAGCGCTCCCCCAGGCGAGTCATTTTGAGCAGCTGGGCCTGTCGAAGACAACGAGAGTAGGTTCAAAATGCAGCATGCGTGAGCATGTTTGTGTGCATGACTGACAGCTTGTGGGCGTGCATCATCGGAGGTCCCGCCCATCCTAGCCAATTTTTCTCCAGCTCAAAAGGGCTGCCCTTCGCATGAGCTTCTGAGTCACCCGTAGGTTCCGCTCCCCACGCAGGCTTCCCATTCAAGCCTGTTGCCGCAGCACCTTGACATCCTGGGCGGCCAGAGTCCAACGACACGTTTGGCGAGGTTGTGAGGTTGCAGGTGCTGCTTGCACTGTCTTTGTATCCGGGAGGTTTCGGACGCCAGCATGGAGATCCATAAGCTACTGGCGCCAGCACGTCTTCTGCTGCTCGCTGTTCTCGTCACTCTGCTTTGGTCCGGTGGAGCGAAAGCGACTGGTGGGTTTTCTTTCCTTTGACGAAAACGTACATTGCTTGTTTATTTAGGGACGAGGTGTCTGTGCCTGTGTGTGTTTATGTGTTTGTGTATGTATGTGTGTGTATGTGTGTGTGTGTGTGTGTGTGTGCGAGTGTATTGTTTGTGTGTGTGCGTTCGTGAATGCATGTGTGTGTGCACTCGTGCGCGTGCTTACGTATGTGTGCGTTTGTGTGTGCAACTGCAGTAGGAGTTTGCGTGTAATCGCGCATATGTGTGTGTGCGTGTATGCACATTTGAAAATCGCCAACGCAGTTCATCAAATGAATGCTCATAGATCTACGTCAGTATCAGAGCACGATATGATTTCTCCCACTTCTAAGTAAAAATTTTCCGTTGTCCTTGACTGAATTCAGCAGTGCCCGTGTGCAAAATCCTGCGATATGCCGCGTGAAGCATCTTAATAAAGCATGCTTTCGATTTGAAAAAGTACGGTACCTGCTAGACTTGTCGTTTCACTTAATATACATGCACGTTCACCTGTGAACTACTCATTTTTAGTCTGTTTTTTTAATACCTATACGGAAATAAGTTTTATCGTGATATTTTGCAGACGTTATCTTAATAAATCTACACTGCCACCCAATGGGTCTCTCTGGCATGGACTGGCCTCTCTCAAACGATCAGAGGACGTGTTAAGCTCTCGAGAAGTTGACGTGATTTCGTGACTGAAAACGCATGGTCAGTCAGACATAGCTCCCAGTGAGGTATCCAGTTCAGGTGGAAAGGGGCGCACCTAGCACTTGAAGGGAGCAAGACTTGCACTTCACCGTGTCCCACGTGTCAATGAACAAAAAGAGGAGTGTGACCAAATAAGTCTGGCGGTACTTCGTAGTCGAGGTAAGCTTTCGGAACCAAGCTCCTTCTTCGGGCCTAGTGAGACCTAGACTACGAAGTACCGCCAGACTTCATTGGTCACCCTCCTCTTGTTGTTCAACAATTATTATAGTCTGACACCGGCCCTTCACCTCTTTGTTTGACCACGTGTCAACGGTCTCGTGTCTGGCTGTGTCGGATTCCCTGCGCAATGTGGGCGCCATAGTGACAAAAGCGTGTTCTTGACGAGGGACAACTCGCGCATGGACGGACGGACGGACGAACGGGCGGACGGATGGAGTTTTGCGACCTATCAGCCTCTGTAGGCTATGTAAGGCCATTTAGCACGAGAATCACTAGAATACATGCGCATTGAATGTGTAAAATTGTGATCAATTGCTTGAGGATATTTTATGGAATTTGTTTAGAACAATGCTCTCTCTTAACAGGATCAAACATAATCAATGGGGCAGATTATTATTAATCTGAGAATACATTATTAAAACTATTCTTAATATACATGAAATGATGAATGGACACCTGTCATCTTGAAGATAATTTCTTTGAGCATATCACTGTGGATCTGCTTTTAAATGTTTAGAATTAATCCATTAAGTTGCTTGGGCTAAGGAGAGCTCTGAGCTTGAGAGCCAAGTCCTTATTTAAGTGTAACCATTCCTTAGCATTTGAAAAGTTTTTCTTGGTTGCATTTCATATTTGAGCTTCTTTCTTTATTCTGAATTGTTTCACCCGTTTAATTGAATTTTTAATGCAATGATTTCATGTATATATATATATAACATTTGCCAATATAGAATTGCTACTCAATTAGTCATGCTAAAATGATTTGTAAGATTGTAAGAAACAAACTATAGATTTTGTGGTCTGAAACTGATACTTTTCAAAGCCAACCTGATCTTTGTTTAAGCGATGAATATCAGTTTCAGACGCGTATCTCCAATATTAACGGAAGCACACCACTATTTCTGGCTGGAAGTTTTCCAATGGATGAAACAGATTTCCCTCTTGTCACACGCTTGTTGCTGGAGTCTACTGAGGCGTCATTGTCAGACACGATGTTTTTGGATACCAGCCGTTTTTTTTGCTGAAGTTTCACATTGCACGTTAATCGTTGATAACACGAACGATGAACCCACAGTTACCAACGCCGATAACCCCACGTTCAACCTGTTCACTGAACGCGACACTGACAGAACTCGTTTCCCCATCAAGTAATGTCCACTCAGAAGCAAAATCCAAGGCTTTTGCCCACGTAATATCGGTAAAAGGCTTGATGGAGTCATTGTTTACATTTTGGAAATGCATTGCACATGCACACGTGGCCAAGATGAAAACTCCGCAGTAAATCTGACCTAATTTCGGATTGGCCAAAACTACCAAAATGTGTCACGGAAAGTAACTTCTGTACAGTTTTGCATCGAAAGGGAGGCAATCATTGCCATTCAAATCCGCACTTTTAAAAGTTATTTTTCACTGTTTAGAAATACGATCAAGCGGGAACTTTGTTGTTTTCAATCCCCAATACCATGTACTATCATAATATAATATGGGAACATAGTCCATATTTTGGGTGAGCGGCTTTGAACGATCCGAAGCCACGCCCTGCGGTCTCTTCCTGAAACATTCGCCTTTTACGAATAACGCAAGAGACGCGGTGAGTCTATTCTTACCCCCAGCCCAGAGGCGAAGGACTGTTTCAGTAGATTCCCTTTATATTACGAATTTGCCATAGGGTGAAACAGAATGAATGAATGAATGAATGAATGAATGAACGA
The DNA here is from genome assembly GCA_034096865.1 of Theodoxus fluviatilis. Taxonomy (NCBI): domain Eukaryota; kingdom Metazoa; phylum Mollusca; class Gastropoda; order Cycloneritida; family Neritidae; genus Theodoxus; species Theodoxus fluviatilis. Next base: position 10,161 of record JAWQFJ010011598.1, read on the forward strand.
ACGAACGAACGAACGTATGAATGAATGAATGAATGAAATGTTACGGCCAATCGAACTTTTGTAGACTGCCAAAGTCCGTTGATCACGCAGTCTACAAAAGTTCGATTGGCCGTAACATTTCATTCATTCATTCATTCATACGTTCGTTCGTTCGTTCGTTCGTTCGTTCGTTCATTCATTCATTCATTCATTCTGTTTCCCCCTATGGCAAATTCGTAATATAAAGGGAATCTACTGAAACAGTCCTTCGCCTCTGGGCTGGGGGTAAGAATAGACTCACCGCGTCTCTTGCGTTATTCGTAAAAGGCGAATGTTTCAGGAAGAGACCGCAGGGCGTGGCTTCGGATCGTTCAAAGCCGCTCACCCAAAATATGGACTATGTTCCCATATTATATTATGATAGTACATGGTATTGGGGATTGAAAACAACAAAGTTCCCGCTTGATCGTATTTCTAAACAGTGAAAAATAACTTTTAAAAGTGCGGATTTGAATGGCAATGATTGCCTCCCTTTCGATGCAAAACTGTACAGAAGTTACTTTCCGTGACACATTTTGGTAGTTTTGGCCAATCCGAAATTAGGTCAGATTTACTGCGGAGTTTTCATCTTGGCCACGTGTGCATGTGCAATGCATTTCCAAAATGTAAACAATGACTCCATCAAGCCTTTTACCGATATTACGTGGGCAAAAGCCTTGGATTTTGCTTCTGAGTGGACATTACTTGATGGGGAAACGAGTTCTGTCAGTGTCGCGTTCAGTGAACAGGTTGAACGTGGGGTTATCGGCGTTGGTAACTGTGGGTTCATCGTTCGTGTTATCAACGATTAACGTGCAATGTGAAACTTCAGCAAAAAAAAACGGCTGGTATCCAAAAACATCGTGTCTGACAATGACGCCTCAGTAGACTCCAGCAACAAGCGTGTGACAAGAGGGAAATCTGTTTCATCCATTGGAAAACTTCCAGCCAGAAATAGTGGTGTGCTTCCGTTAATATTGGAGATACGCGTCTGAAACTGATATTCATCGCTTAAACAAAGATCAGGTTGGCTTTGAAAAGTATCAGTTTCAGACCACAAAATCTATAGTTTGTTTCTTACAATCTTACAAATCATTTTAGCATGACTAATTGAGTAGCAATTCTATATTGGCAAATGTTATATATATATATACATGAAATCATTGCATTAAAAATTCAATTAAACGGGTGAAACAATTCAGAATAAAGAAAGAAGCTCAAATATGAAATGCAACCAAGAAAAACTTTTCAAATGCTAAGGAATGGTTACACTTAAATAAGGACTTGGCTCTCAAGCTCAGAGCTCTCCTTAGCCCAAGCAACTTAATGGATTAATTCTAAACATTTAAAAGCAGATCCACAGTGATATGCTCAAAGAAATTATCTTCAAGATGACAGGTGTCCATTCATCATTTCATGTATATTAAGAATAGTTTTAATAATGTATTCTCAGATTAATAATAATCTGCCCCATTGATTATGTTTGATCCTGTTAAGAGAGAGCATTGTTCTAAACAAATTCCATAAAATATCCTCAAGCAATTGATCACAATTTTACACATTCAATGCGCATGTATTCTAGTGATTCTCGTGCTAAATGGCCTTACATAGCCTACAGAGGCTGATAGGTCGCAAAACTCCATCCGTCCGCCCGTTCGTCCGTCCGTCCGTCCATGCGCGAGTTGTCCCTCGTCAAGAACACGCTTTTGTCACTATGGCGCCCACATTGCGCAGGGAATCCGACACAGCCAGACACGAGACCGTTGACACGTGGTCAAACAAAGAGGTGAAGGGCCGGTGTCAGACTATAATAATTGTTGAACAACAAGAGGAGGGTGACCAATGAAGTCTGGCGGTACTTCGTAGTCTAGGTCTCACTAGGCCCGAAGAAGGAGCTTGGTTCCGAAAGCTTACCTCGACTACGAAGTACCGCCAGACTTATTTGGTCACACTCCTCTTTTTGTTCATTGACACGTGGGACACGGTGAAGTGCAAGTCTTGCTCCCTTCAAGTGCTAGGTGCGCCCCTTTCCACCTGAACTGGATACCTCACTGGGAGCTATGTCTGACTGACCATGCGTTTTCAGTCACGAAATCACGTCAACTTCTCGAGAGCTTAACACGTCCTCTGATCGTTTGAGAGAGGCCAGTCCATGCCAGAGAGACCCATTGGGTGGCAGTGTAGATTTATTAAGATAACGTCTGCAAAATATCACGATAAAACTTATTTCCGTATAGGTATTAAAAAAACAGACTAAAAATGAGTAGTTCACAGGTGAACGTGCATGTATATTAAGTTAAACGACAAGTCTAGCAGGTACCGTACTTTTTCAAATCGAAAGCATGCTTTATTAAGATGCTTCACGCGGCATATCGCAGGATTTTGCACACGGGCACTGCTGAATTCAGTCAAGGACAACGGAAAATTTTTACTTAGAAGTGGGAGAAATCATATCGTGCTCTGATACTGACGTAGATCTATGAGCATTAATTTGATGAACTGCGTTGGCGATTTTCAAATGTGCATACACGCACACACACATATGCGCGATTACACGCAAACTCCTACTGCAGTTACACACACAAACGCACACATACGTAAGCACGCGCACGAGTGCACACACACATGCATTCACGAACGCACACACACAAACAATACACGCGCACACACACACACACACACACACATACACACACATACATACACAAACACATAAACACACACAGGCACAGACACCTCGTCCCTAAATAAACAAGCAATGTACGTTTTCGTCAAAGGAAAGAAAACCCACCAGTCGCTTTCGCTCCACCGGACCAAAGCAGAGTGACGAGAACAGCGAGCAGCAGAAGACGTGCTGGCGCCAGTAGCTTATGGATCTCCATGCTGGCGTCCGAAACCTCCCGGATACAAAGACAGTGCAAGCAGCACCTGCAACCTCACAACCTCGCCAAACGTGTCGTTGGACTCTGGCCGCCCAGGATGTCAAGGTGCTGCGGCAACAGGCTTGAATGGGAAGCCTGCGTGGGGAGCGGAACCTACGGGTTGACTCAGAAGCTCATGCGAAGGGCAGCCCTTTTGAGCTGGAGAAAAATTGGCTAGGATGGGCGGGACCTCCGATGATGCACGCCCACAAGCTGTCAGTCATGCACACAAACATGCTCACGCATGCTGCATTTTGAACCTACTCTCGTTGTCTTCGACAGGCCCAGCTGCTCAAAATGACTCGCCTGGGGGAGCGCTGCAGTCGAAGAAAAGGTCTTTCCATCGGGAACTCTCTCCGTTCGACTCAATAGTTTCCTTTTCGTAGTCACTCTTTGCCCCGCAATTGTAGCACGACAGTGGACACATAGAAGAAAGTAGAACAGTAATGGCATTCGGGGCAGAGGCTATGAGGTAATGATATATAAATATGCTGATTTGAAAAGTTTGCGGGGCAAAAGATGAGTAATTAGCTCTAAAGTAAATAACAAGCAGAATTCTTTTGCCCTTAGCTTTATGGCATGCACAAAATTCGAAGTCGCGTAAGTGTTTCTATAATTATCACCGTTTCACACAATGAAATCTTTTTACTTCTCTAGGGGTTCTGCCTTGTTGAGTAGTAATCAGAGATTCCGACTCAGTCATTCCCGACAATCTTTGCTGCTTGCGGACAGCTGATGCAGTGCTGCGTCCAGTATTTACCTCCAGCCAACGATGGTGTCTTGCTGACCTTTAGATGCGTGAAGCATCCGTCCCATTCGGTGATTGGAGGAATGATTGGCCGCCGCTCTATACGTATGATGTCCTTGAAGTTGAGTTTCGTTACTGTGACGAGCTGGGAGATCGTATTTGAGCTTGTGAACCTGTTACGCAGCGATTGTTCAGATCCTAAAGTTTGTAAGTTTTTGCAATGGCACGCACACTCCTAGACAAAAAGAATGACGTCTTTGCACAGTAAGAGGGTTCCACAAGAAACACTGTTGAGTGCACTGCGGTATGTGGTAACGTGGTAAAGAGGACTGAAGCATAGAAACGGGCGTCATGTGGCTATAGAAAACCGCACCTTTATGGTTTTAGAGTGAGTGACGGTTGCTGGTTTTTAGAGGCATCCATTACAGAGAGAATCGGGCAGTTCTTTTCACACACGCACCAACTGGCGCCCTTTCTAACACCTATCAAACTCATCTCCACTGCGGACGTGCAGTGTTATCTACTCGAACGCCAGGCTTTGGGGATGCAGTCATGTGTACCAAGGTCAGTACGAAAACTAATTGCATTTCTGTTCACCCATTATCATCGGTACTTCTGGATGGATGAGGGGACAGAATTGTTCAATGGCATTAAGCAGACGGAAATTTGAATCTGACAAGCCACCACGAAAGGAGTCGTAACTCAAATGTTTAAAATTTGAAGTGTTCATGGATTCTCGAGGACTGCGGATCCTTTTTTTCAATAAAGCAAACTGCTCTAAAATCGGTATAACTATTTATGAGTTTCAGACTATTGAAGACACTAACATCTAAAACAATATTTCGAGGAAATGACATCAGAATGCTTGCCAAAGTCACCACATGATTTACACATGATTTCGGTCAAATCCTGCGACCAATTGGGAGTCTGTTTCAGTTCAGCCTTTGGGGCCCCTCAAAAGTATCGCTAATAAGAAGACATGTGTGTGTGTGTGTGTGTGTGTGTGTGTGTGTGTGTGTGTGTGTGTGTGTGTGTGTGCGCGCGCGCGCGCACACACACACAAAAGGACGAAAGCATTTCAGTCACCTGAGAGGGACTTAATGGAACAGTTGGAGCGTAGGCTATGCGTGAGATAGAAACAAAACAAAAGGTGGTAAAAGAAGAGTTGCTTTAAAATATAATATGAATACATGCCCATATTTGCGATTCTCACGCATTTAGCAATAACACACGAGGGTGATCAAATATACGCCTCAGGCCCTTTCCCCCCACTCAGTACCGATCGGAATGGTACTTTAAGAGCACTTTTTAGTATGCTTGACATTAACAGTTGGAAAGTCCATTGCAGCAACATGGAGCTTGATGATATGTGGGGCGGCTGGAATGAAATTCCAACATCGACAACCGGCACATATCTCCTATTCCATTTCAGGTCGTGGCTCCTTCTCGACCAAGCGGAGTGATGACTCATTTACTGGTGACAGTTGACATGTAATCAATAGTGTCCATGTGTGGATTTCAGTATGAATTTTATTTCAGAAGAATCCAACAGACATGCTTTGACAATATCTACATCATTATAATGGTATTCCTATTGATCTTGATGCGGGAATTCGAGACTGTGCACGCTTGTAGTGGAGATTAGTCAGATACGGGGAAGAAAGGCTCCTCTTAGTAAATACGTGTGAATGGCTGCGCGGTCCTCTTTGTAAAGGACGAATTGACCTCCATAGCTGCCGCTTTCACGTTGACTGGACACTTAAAAGGGGCCACCTGATGCTGGGAGAATGATGATGACTGATGAATGAAGGTTAACAACTCCTCAGCCTTTGGAGGTTTTGTAAGGCCACTAAAACTGGTTTGAATAAAAGCGAAATCTCGATTACCCCAGTTCGTGTAGGAGGGCGCGGTGAGTCTATTCTTCCCCGCAACCCACGGGAGGGTTGTCAACGTTCCTGGACTGCAGAGCTGCCCAGTTTTCTCATGCATCTAAGCAGTCAGCAACATTAAGGTTTTACTCCTTGCAGTGAGTTATTTCGAGCTTTCAGCAAACAAGCGAGTCCATTTAAAGCTTTGGTACTATCCATTCCTATTACCGTCGATAGTCATTTTTGCGAAAGCACGTGCTGTATCATAATATACAATTTTCTAAATACAGAAACATGTTTCTTTCTTATAGATTGGATATTCATCTATGATCATGCTGCAAAACTCCTCATGTCCTGACCGACTTCCAGAGTTTTCTCTGTACCTGACAGACGAATGCAGGAGCTCGTACCTGCGCAGACTCAAGCACGTGAAGCATCTCCAGTTCCTAAATATTGGGAGACGACCAGGGTCACGACCTCTTCATGGAAACTCCCATAAAAGTCATGACGTCATTCATCTATAGGCACTCGGAGCGGGTTTCGCCGAAGGTATCCAAAAGCATTATACACGGGACCAGAGGTGTGTATCGTTTGGGAAGGTATGAACAATGTTCAGAGATGAACGCTCGTGGCGAGAGCCTGCAAGGGCAGGTTCGTGTCGGAGAAAACCTTTGAGCTTTGCAAGCACTCGCCGTGAGCGCTCATCCCTGAACACACACGCAAACCTCGCGCCCGTGGCCCCGCAAACGATGGGCGCGTTTGTTTGGTCACAAATCTCGCTATTCTCCCTGAATGGCTAGTTGAGGGTGAGGGAGACGCTCCTACAGCTAGAAAAACGGCCAATCGTCTCGCAAGGCGGAAGAACATGGCTCCGTCCTGGCGCCAGAGTTGGTGAAGAGGTTGCCGATAGACGAAATAACTGACGATGCAGATATCACATCAGTTTTCACTTCATAGAACACACCAATTGAGGGAGCTAAGGACCTCCATCGATCTCCCGCCTTCACGGTTTGTGCGTCCTTATGAGCAAGGAACGTAGGCAACGCCTAGCCCTCGCGATTCTCTCGAGATTTTGGGCCAAACAAACGCGCCCGATGTTTTCGGGTCGTTTCTGCGTAACCCGTCTCAGACTGTTCTACTGTTGGGTGGCGAGGAACAATGGAATGAAGTAAGAAGGCTGCTCGCGCACAGCCAATGCAAGATGAAAATCTTGGCCACAGGTCTTTCAGAGCAGAATTCAAACAACGAAACATTTCGTGCTTCACGTTGATGACGCGATACACCGCAGCCAACACTCCTCTTTTGTGTGTGCTTTGCTTTGTTTTGTTTGTTGTTTTCGAGCTGTCATGCAATAATTTTTTTAATCACAGTGATGATGGTGCATTTATTGTCAATGCCTGTTTGTTTATTTTTAGGAAATGATTTTTTAAATGTTTATCCTCAATGATGGTGAGAAAAGGGCATATATGTCCTTCTATCCACTACTCTTTCTCGGGTTATAGTGCGCACTGGAGAGGCACAGTATATGTGTTGAGCACAGAATCGCTGGAAATTGATTTATGGGCAGATGAGATCGTAAAATGCAACATTTTCATATAATTTCCGTAAGCTGTAGGATGAAATGGTGGTGCCACGCCCCGGATATTCAGTGAATTCAACATACATGTAATGTGGTCAGGGAAACTTGTGTTTTTAAATAATAGAAGCATCTTTTTGTGTGTTCACATTTGATAGAAAGCATAGGTTAACCCGCGATCTCAAACTTTTCATAGTCAGGGAAGCTGA
>JAWQFJ010011598.1:22500-42912 GCA_034096865.1 Theodoxus fluviatilis
CCAGGGGCCAGACCGTACACCACGTCAGAGGCAAGCATACCTGCCATTCCAGAGATTTGGTATATCACATCAGGTGCCGCATAGGATACCCTGACGCTTGGTACATCGGAGAGACTGGTCAGCGACTCCGCCAACGGATGAACGGGCACCGCGCCACCATCAGAAACCTGTCGCCCCTCCCAGTCAGCGAACACTTCAACCTGTCCGACCACTCACCCGCTGACATGCTCGTGAGCGTGCTGAGGGGCGGGTTGCACGACCTCCACCAACGTCGGGTTATGGAGCAGAGACTCATCATCAGGTTTGGCACGCAGCACACCGGGCTCAACAGAGACACGGGCTTAATGGCTCACTACCGTTGAGCCCGCCCTGTTCTGTGGCACGGGTTCCCCGTGTTCTCTGCGGTGTGGACGGTCCTTCTATGGGGGTGAGCACATGTCCACTCCTGCTTTTCTCGGGGGACTTGCGTTGCACGAGCCTCCGCCAGTCCCCTATTTAAACCCTACGCCTGCCGGTCCTGTACCACTTGGCCTGAAGAAGGAGGATCCCCTCCGAAAGCTCGCCTACGACTGCTCTAGAAGACTACGACTGCTCTAGTAACGGCCCTCTTCAGGGCCCACTTCTCTCACGAGAGAATACTATTGGTCAGACTCCGGTCATTTTTTTATGTTTTCTTTTTTTTCCAGGTGAACTTTGTATAGTCAGACACCGGCTCCTTACCTCTACATCATCATCGTCATCATCGTCATCATCATCGTAGTCAACGTAATTGTCTCTCTCTTGTCTAGTCTGCTTCACACGGAATAGTGTGTCATATCTTAGACCGTAGAGTATCCTAAACGTAGAGCGTGACCTATTTGCATATTATTAACATGACGAAATAAGGGTTTTCATCGTTTTCATTCACCTTATTACCCGATCAAATGATACTTTCCTCTAGAAATGTTTGTGTAGTCACACGCAGCAAAGACACAAATCTTTGGGTCCCAGATTTCATAAAACGCTTACCGTTACAACCGGTTAATCACAACAAAAGTTGGCGGGGGAAAGTCATCTCTGCGGGGCATTGTCCAATCACAAGATTTGGCGGGTGCACACGTCATGTTAACAATATGCAAGTAGGTCACGCTCTACGTTGTAGGATACTCTACGGTCTAGGATATGACAAGTGCACTCTACCACGTTCGGAAATGCATATTTTATTCAAATGTGACCATCGGGAAGTGAAAGGCGTTTGTAATCTAGCTTTCCCCATTTGTACAGATGCTGTTTGTCGAAAGTTCTGCAACTCTGCAGTAATCGTTAGCAGCAATTGCAGCAACAGCAGCAGCAGCGGTGGCGGCGGTGGCAGCAGTGGCAGATGCAGAAGAAGAAAGAGAAATATATGAATTGCGTAGATGATGTGGACATTTTCATTTAAATAAATGGATAAAGGATCTATCAAATGTATTGTGCATGGTTGGTAGATTGAAACTTTAGTTTGATTTAGTTTGATCTGATTTGGTCTGATGTGGTTTGGATATAGGAATGGTTTGATCTGGTTCGGGTTGGCTTGGTGTGATTTAGTTTGGGTCGGGTCGGGTTGTATTGGGTGGGTGAGTGAGTGAGTGAGTGAGTAGGTGGGTTCGTTGACTGGTTGCTTGATTCGTTCGTTCACTAGTTCGTGCGTTGGTCTTTTTGGACCGATGACATTGTGCATCTTTCCCGTGAACTCTAGTACAGTAATCGCACTAATGGAAGCAAAATGATGGATACAACGAGTTTTACAGGGTGTGTTTTTCGATTCATACTTCGTGTCTTAGATCACCGCATTGTAGCAGGATCGAAAGAGGGGAATACAGAGAGATCCATCCCTTCCCTGAGGAGAGGCTGTCGAGGCCTAACGTTCTGGGGCCGATTGCATGAAGACCCAATTGGATGTTTATCGGTTCCATGCCCACAATCGGCAAGATGAAGTAGACATTTGCTATCTAATGAAAGACATATAGTGACGTATCCTCCGGATAACTTTAAACGAGCCTCCTAGGTCTATAAACTCTGCAATCGGTCCGATAGTGGCATCATTCGATATGGTGTTGTTTGGTTTTCGATCGTGTCTACAACGAAACTTGTGACGACAAACTGTTTTTCGCGATAGATTGCACCCATTAGAAAGATACGATGATGAAGAACTTCACAAGAAATTCAGATTCAGGCATCAGGACATCCTGCCACTGATAGAGGAACTGGCAGAAGCCATATTCATGAATGTTTCGAATTGATAGGGGTCATCACCATCAGTCTTGCAGGCGCTGGTGGCTTAGCGAAATTCCACCACAGGACACCTCCCAGCGATCTTTGTGATCATCATTTGCTTTGTCTTCTGGAATCCGGCGCTCCACCTTTTGCCTACATTTTTATGTTTGTGGGGAGTTGGTTGATTCGGGAGTTCGTAGGTCGAAAGGAATACCACTGCTGAGCTAGTGTGGATATCACTCAATCACCGTTAGCGCATAAGAACAGTTGCCAAGGGGGAAAAGTTGGAATTACGTCCATCAACACACTTTTATCATTGTAGCATTGGTGGTGTCGCGGTAGAAAATTCGCCTGCAATGCAGGTGACCCAAGTTCGTTTTAGAGCCGATGCACGCTTTTTGATTCACATGCGAAGCAAAAGTGAGTCTATGTACTCACCCGTGTCGTCCGTCCGGGCGTCCGGGCGTCCGGGCGTCCGTGAAAAACTTTAACGTTGGATTTTTCTCGGATACTATTAAGTCTATCAACACCCAATTTGGCATGATGGTGTATGATGACAATGCGTCAAAAAACATACACAGTGACTTGACCTTGCTTCAAGGTCAAGGTCGCAGGGGCCGTAAATGTTGTCTAAAAATCAGCCAGTTTTCACATTTTCCCAATTTTCTCAGAAGTTTTTGAGATTATACCTGACCTATATATGGTGTATAGGGCAAAGTAATCCCTATCTTTTGAAACCAGTTTGATTGACCTTGCTTCAAGGTCAAGGTCACAGGAGCTCTTTAAAGTTGGATTGTATACATATTTGGAAGTGACCTTGACCCTGAACTATGAAAGATAACTTTTCCAAACTTCATAACATTGTAGTACACATGATATACTTTCATACTAGGTCACCTGTGTCGTCCGTCCGGGCGTCCAGGCGCCCGTCCTGGCGTCCGGGCAGACTGGGCGTCAGGGCGTCCTTTTATCCGTAAAAAGCTTTAACGTTGGATTTTTCTCGGAGACTATTAAGTCTATCAACACCCAATTTGGCATGAATGTGTAGAATGACAAGGCGTACACAAACGTACACAGTGATTTGACTTGCTTTAAGGTCAAGGTCACAGGAACTCTTCAAAGTTGGATTGTATACATATTTTGAAGTGACCTTGACCCTGAACTATGGAAGATAACTTTTCTAAACTTCATAACATTGTAGTACACATTTAATGAGACACATTTGGTCACATATCATCAAGATCAAGGTCACTTTGACTCTTATGAAATGTGACCAAAATGGGGTAGAGAACCACTAAAAGTGACCATATCTCATGGTAGAAAGTGCCAATAAGCACCATTGTGCTTCCTATGTCTTGAATTAACAGCTTTGTGTTACATGTATTTTGGTAGGAAAAATGTGTAAAGCAGTTCTTAGTGTATGACGTCATTGGTAGGTTTAGTTGTTTGACCTTGACCTTGAAGGTCACACGTAGGTCAAGGTCATGTAAAGGTCAAGGTCAAGCATGTGAGTCGTATGGGCTTTGCCCTTCTTGTTTTTTCTCCTTCTCCCATTCTCATTTAGCCGTTTTAAATAGTTTATGTCCTTTGTACATGCATGATGTGGTAGTTGAAATTTCTTGAGAAATTTGTTCAAAATCCCAATCATTACTTCTTCATTCGAAAAAGTGCTTTTCCCGGGAGGTTTGGCCCCCACCCCACCCCCACCCCCTTCCATCGTTCACACCTCTCAGTTGCTTTTAAACTAATCAACTGCGCGTGCTGGAAGAGACGGGAAGTGGGTAGCTTCGTCGGTTTTAATTCGAAGAAAAGATGTTTGGATCCAATAGCAATCGAAGGTTTATCGAGTGCTCATGCAATGGACACTTTCATATGGACTATCGTTGCGACAGCGGTCGCCTTGATGGGCCTTATCGTTTCTTCAATTTATCGGGTCTTCATGCTATTGGGCCCAGGCTCGTATGTACACCGCAGCAGCACTTGATTGTTTTCCCTCCCAATGCATTCGATATATCATGATTAAAGACCATGCATGCATTCAAGTACGAATTGAGTCTTTACGCCAAGCGACTTCCCTCATAAGAGACAGCACGTGCAGACAATGGTCACTCAGGTTTAAGACATTAATTCAAAGAGAAAATTAGTGCTAATTGTTGTGTGCGTTTTAAAACAGTTGTGATCGGCCTTGTTGCTTCGTTTTATCTTGACAATCCCACTGCTGCAGTAATTGCCCTCTTATTAAATACGTCACTTGCATTTTCCTTTTTGTATGAATGCGCGTGTGTGTTCGAGGGCTGATGGGAATATAGGCATTTCTGCCTAATCGATTACCTTGCTAAATACTGCACATTCATTCATTCATTCGTTTATTCATTCATTCATTCATTCATTCATTCATTCATTTAGTCTTTCATACGTTCATTCATTCGTTCACTACAAAATACACAACAGTGGATGAAAAGGAATCTACCAGGCCACAAGCGATTCATTTTTATTTTCGTCCACAAGGGACCATCCAACTCAGCATTCCAGATCTATTTATAATAGTTCTGGGTCAGAGGCTGCTTAAACACCTCCATGTTCATCCTCTCGATGCTGCCGCAGTTGATTTTCGGGTTGCTAAAAAATAAATGCAGACGCTCCAGTGAGGGATGCATAGGAGAAGGAAGAGAAAGAAGAGAAAGAGGAAGAGAAAGAAGAGAAAGATGAGGAGCAAGAGGAGGAGGAGAAAGAGGAGGAGAAGGAGGAGGAGGAGGGGAAATAGAAAGAGTAGAAAGAGGAGGAGGAGGAGGAGGGGAAAGTGAAAGAGGAGAAAGAGGAGGAGGAGGAGAAAGAAAAAGAGGAGTAGATGGAGAAAGAGGAGGAGAAAAAAGAAAAGGAGGAAGAGGAGGAGGAGATAGAGGAGGAGGAGGAGGAAGAGGAGGAGGAGAAAGAGGAGGAGGAGAAAGAGGAGGAAGAGGAGGAGGAGGAGGAGGAGGAGGAGGAGGAGGAGGAGGAGGAGGAGGAGGAGGAGGAGGAGGAGGAGGAGGAGGAGGAGGAGGAGGAGGGGGAAGGCGGAGGCGAAGAGAGGAAGGAGAAGAGAGGAAGGAGAAGAGAGGAAGGAGAAGAGAGGAAGGAGAAGAGAGGAAGGCGAAGAGAGGAAGGAGAAGAGAGGAAGGAGAAGAGAGGAAGGAGAAGAGAGGAAGGAGAAGAGAGGAAGGAGAAGAGAGGAAGGAGAAGAGAGGAAGGTGGGGGAGAAAAGAGGAAGGAGAAGAAGAGAGCATTGCAGGAACAGAGGCAGCATGATTGAAATGGGTGAAAACGGAGAGGAGAGAAGAGAGTGGCAAAGAAGAACAGTGCGTGAAGGAGACAAAAAAGGGGTGGGGGTGGGGGTGAGGGTGGGTTTGGGGGTTGGGGGAAGAGGAGTAGGAAATGTATGATATTCAAGTATCACACTTACTCGCGCGACAGCGAACGGAAGGCGTGAGGTTGCAGGAAGGAAATGCCGGTGTTGTCACAGATGAGTGCTGACATCTTCATCTTCTTGATCTCACGCAGCTGGTCTGGAAATAAAGTAGTTCGCCACAAGAATTTGTATGGAAAGAGAAGTTCCAGTGAATCACTGTTTACTTTTCTAATGGAACGGTCATCGTGTAAGATAGGGAACAAAAATGTTATGGGTTCGTGCATGCGTGGATGTAGATACTCTAAGCAAATATAGTTATGCTTTCGATTGAAAGTCAATCCATGTCAGGTCACAGGTTTACTTGCCCTTTTTTTAGACTCTGAAGACAAATCTTGATGTGTTCTGCTAATTTAATGTAAGTTAAATGCACGAATTATTTTGGTGACGTATTGAGCAAACTGCCCCAAATAAGACCGTCGTGTATATGTTAGTTTTTTTGTGCAAATTATAATCTGATGCGACCATGATGAAAGCATCTCGGGCACTTCAAAATCCAGATCTTGTCGTTCCTTTCTATTTAACCGTGGTTTTAAAAAGCTCTAAAAATCGATATTAATGTAGAATAGGCCTACATCCACATTTTATCTACATGCATATCATAATGAAAGCTACATCCAACGTACGTAAACTTCTCGTGACCATGGATCCACACTTAAAGGATAATAGGGGAATGATTATCAAAAGCCAGCAATGACAACAAAAAACCTACTTCAACAATAGCAACAACAATAGCAACAACAACAACACCTTACAGCAGTGTCCTCTTCTATGACCTTCACTGATGACCAATGACTCCTGAAGGTGAAGGCCAGAACGCACCTGGAGTGAACCCCGTTACTGGGTCGTCATTCTCGAAATAGAAACGATCTCCATTCCGCAGCATGTGCATCTGTCGACCCATGATGAAGTTGAGGGCAAAAGGAAGTATGCCGTCATACACCGGCTCGTGCAGGAAACCAGTGAACAATTCCACGTCCTCCACGGCAGCCCTGGCCATAGAGGTGAAAAAAGGTCATACGATGACATTTGCATGCACTCAGTCGTCAACAGCAGCCGATCTATAGCGCGTTCTCTAAAAGCAATCAGATGCGATCGTCGTAGCAGCGAACGGACTTGTCGCATTAGCTAACAGAAGAATCGGAAGTCAGTATCAAGATGCCGACGAAAAAGCAGCTGGCATCGGGTGTTCAAAAATGGACGGATTAGACAATGCGTTGACTACAGCGATCACTCTCTACGAAACGGGACGATTCCCTTTGATTGCCATTGACTGGCTGTGCTAGGGATTGATCGGTTTAGGGAGCATACCTATACATGACTTGAACTGCACTGTGCTCTATCATAATCATTGTTTTACACATTGTCACGAAGTGTTCATGACTACACCAGGGTCCTGTCCATTTCTTGAAGGATACTAAGCATAAACAAATCCGAGGCGAGACGCGACACACATGTAGGCCTATATATGTATGTAATACGTGCAAACGCGTATCAGGCCTAAATGTAAGCTAAACATGAGAAACATTTAATGATGCATATTGTAGAGTTGTATTAGTTTCAAATTATTTTAGTCACCGTCCCATTTCCTGCAATGGAGCAGATCTGCACTTTATGACTCAGGTAGGTTTGTAAAGCATGGCAAGTAATACAATTTGGAAGACAAACCGATTATGATGCAAGCCAGTCTGCATTTGTCCAACACAGCAATTAAGCAAGCGTTTCAAAACGCTACGCGACAGTGGAAGGTGCCCAAAAGCTGCACTTTTTTTACCGAACCACACGGCAGCTCTTACGCATCTGTTCGGCGTTATCGGTTCTAATCAGTGGCAGTTAATTCAAGACATGTGTTGACCTTTTGGTGTAGTAGAAGCAACGGCCAAGCTACAACCTGAGACATACGCGACGTTGTCATCTCCTGGAGAGTGAGTGAGTCGTCGGTGTTCCATTCACAAGTAAATTAGGTCAAGGCTACCTTAATGTCAAAAACTGTGGACTAATGAAGATGACAGTGTCGCATACATTTCGGCACATACATTTGCTCATGAAAACCCCACGGAGAAGGGAGACTGCCCTACAATTCCCAGTCTGTCCGGAGCCGTTTCATTTCCAGCTATTGCTTTCTAATATATGCATTTCATCACATACGTATCTCTCTCTCTCATTCAGTTTCTAGCTCAGCCAACCCGATTTTGTTGTCTCGTCTTGCCTGCTACAACTTCCTCTGCACTACTTGACTATGTCAAGACTTGATGTCCCTCAGCTCTATTTCTTCCTGCTCATGCATCTTAACTTTCTCTGCTGATGTTTTCTTTTAATTCAATACCCATTATTTCGTGCCCGCCCTTTCTGCTTTAAATGGACGCTGAACATTCTTACACATGTCCGCTGTAAGGCCAGGTGATTTAATTCCATTCCAATGCAAAACAATAGGAAAAATCAATGCAGTGGAAACAGCAAACAACTAAGGCGTCTCCTTAAGCTGTCACTACCACATGTGTTTGCATGGTGCAAGCAGCTCAATGAATGGCATACACAGCAGCTGCTGATAAAGTGTGGAATCTTCCATTACGATGGAAATGTACGGGGTTGAACGTATGGAAAGAGGCATTTAATTTTCCATATTTCCGCACATGTGTATCAACCTCTTCCCATTGGGTCTTACGACAATTTAACTTCAGCAAAGATAAACACATCTTCGCAAAGCAGAACGATCTCTTCCTCCTACTGGCAGCTCCGACGTATCTCAAGTATCAGACAATGCCTGACTGAAAAATCGGCCACAACTCTTGTATTGACGTTGGTGATGTCTAATCTTGATTACTGCAATAGCCTTCTGCTAGGTGAAACCCAAAAATATCTCCGAAGACTTCAACAGGTGCAGAACACCGCAGCACGTATAGTGAAACGTCCACCTAGTCGTTCTCACATAACACCCATCCTTCGAGAGCTACACTGGCTGCCTGTCCACCAACGTATTGTGTTCAAAACACGGTGTCATGTGTTCAAGTGCGTCAATGATTTGGCCCCGCTGTATCTGGTTGAGCTCCTCAAGACTTATAAGCCTGTGAGGGATCTCAGATCTTCGGCGCAGTCATTACTCCATGTGCCACGCTACAACACCAAGAGATCTGGGGAGAGAGCATTCTCTTATGCTGGACCAAAACTCTGGAACGATATCCCAGACAGACTGAGGAAATCTCCTTCAATACAGACTTTCAAGTCACAGCTATAAACTCTTTTATTCAAAGGGTGAACGTGTTGAGCGCCTTGAGCATGCCTTTGGGTGTGAGATTGGCGCTATATAAGAGCCAAAATACATACATACATACATACAAAGCACATGGACTGTCCCAAAGAATGTGGACGTCACAAACTTCGCCCAGGCACGGACACTATAGAACGATGATGTAAACGACGTCCCTAACGCCGAGATAAGACAGCAGCAATGTGATGAGAAACGTCTCCTCATCTGGAGAAGGGCAGTTGTCGAGAGAGCGCTCGGTGCCCCAGGGGTGAGAATTCAATGTCCTAAAGGCAGGTCTACATCATGCTGTAATTTGGATCACGAGGCCTGAGCTGAGGATTGACATTGCCTCTGCATGCACAGCCCGACCAATGGCAATGTGAGTGCTCCATTCGACTGAAAACATTGATGATAGGATAGATGTAACTAATAGCTCTCGTCACAAACTTTTGTAAAGTCTTATTTTTTGTTATCATCGTCGTTAATCTGCTTGACAAAATTAATTAGTTGTCGTTCTTTGAATAACATTGAGATGATGAGATGTAAATCATCATTCACATCCCAAGCGTTTAGGACCGTTCATGCTGCTTGAAGGCTTGGTGTCGCAAGATTGCGCAAGGGAAGAGAAAGGAAGAATAAAGAAATCATAATCTGTTCAATTGTCTTTAACTGGTACGTTAGGGACGGACGCTGGGCGTTATTTTTAGTAACTAAGGTCAGAGGGCATGGCTTGTTACTACCCGTCTGGAGGGCGGGGGGTGGTTTTTCACCGTTGAACAGGGGGTATGATAGAATGTTCTTTTCGTAGGTCACGGAGGTGAGTTCCGTGGACTTTGCTCCCCACGTGTTAGTCCGCGTGCTTTATGACCCACGTGATATGGGTATCGAATGATCTCATTGGCTAATGAGATCGGGGACGCTGACCGTTGAGCGTTTGGCGCCTTCTGGAATTCACTTCACCGCTTGCTGTCTGAGCAAGTAGACGCGTTGCAGCGCGCTCCGCTATAGACTCGCGAGAGGGCATGCCGCCTTGCGCGAGTGCTATCACCTAGTCGCTGTGTACACCACAGGAGGGTGGCAACCGTCTTTGTCAAGAGTCTGTTTGAGGTATGTGCGGTTTGGGTCGTAAATTAATTGGGATTAATTGGGAAGGGAAACGCCACGATGTGGGACCGTTGAATGGGAGTTGGGCGGGAAAAAACCTATCTCTTGTTTCGCCATCGAGTTATCCTGTGAAAGGTGTGGGAAAAAGGGAAGTACGCCACTCAGAAATAACGGGGGGTAAAACTAAGTGGGTTTCTCTGAATAACGCCATGTTAGGGCGTGTTTTTCATCATTCTCGATTTCTGGGCCGTGCGGCTGAATGAATGATGTGTGAGAGGAGGCCGTTTGTGTTAGCCGTGTGTGACACATTGCCTTTGTCTCTTCCAGACTTCTTTTCTTGTGTGACTTAGAGGGCCTAAGGGGCTTATTCTCTGTCAGTTTTAATTCCATGATTATCACGTCTACGAGAGTGATAGGAATTAAGAGAGGGATCTGTAGTCGGTATGTCACGTACAGAAATTCTTAATGTTTAATCAGTAATCTGAAAGAAATTCTGTACTTAGATTTCTGTGTATTTTTGGGTCATTCTGCATTTAGTTCTGTATGATAACAAGATGTTTGCAATGATGAATTCTAAAGGTTCGGGACAACGTCATGTTTTGGAGACGGAATGACGTCAACGCAGGTTGCTTTAGAAAAAAACACGTCACCAATAGCGGAGTTGGAGAAGGATTCGAAAAGGAGGAGGGAGCAAAACAGTTGAGTTGGACCAGCAGCAGCAAGAGGATGAGGAGGAGAAAGAGGAAGAAGAAGAGGAAGAAGAAGATGATTGAAGAAGAGGAGGAAGAGGATAGCAGAACCGTCAGGCTACCAGACCGACACCTGCATCCATGAAGAAGATGAAGAAGAGGAGGAAGACGATTGAAGAAGAAGAGGACGGGAAGAAGAAGAGAAGGAAGACGATTGAATAAGAAGAAGGATAGCAGCACCGTCAGGCCACCAGACCGACGCTCTGTATCCGAGAAGAAGATGAAGAGGAAATCGATAGCAGCACCGTCAGGCCCCCAGACCGACGCCTGCATCGATGAGAGTGTCCGGGTTCATATTCGTGAGGGCGGGAGAGGACTGACGGGAGTGACCGGGTCCATGCTCGTGAGGATGGGAGAGGACCACGGAAATTAAGACGATGATAGGGTATCTGTGAAGAAGATGAAGAAGAAGAAGACCATTGAAGAGGAAGCAGAGGAAGAGGACGAAGAAGAAGAGGAGGAAGACGATTGAATAAGAAGAAGGATATCGGATCCGTCAGGCCACCAGACCGACGCTCTGTATCCGAGAAGAAGATGAAGAGGAAATCGATAGCAGCACCGTCAGGCCCCCAGACCGACGCCTGCATCGATGAGAGTGTCCGGGTTCATATTCGTGAGGGCGGAAGAGGACTGACGGGAGTGACCGGGTCCATGCTCGTGAGGATGGGAGAGGACCACGGAAATAAAGACGATGATAGGGTTTCCGTGAAGAAGATGAAGAAGAAGAAGACCATTGAAGAGGAAGCAGAGGAAGAGGACGAAGAAGAAGAGGAGGAAGACGATTGAAGAAGAAGAAGAGAACGAAGAAGAAGAGGGAGAAGAGGAGAAGGACGTTGGCAGCACCGTCAGGTCATCAGAGAACGACGACTGCATCGGGAGGATGGGAAGCAGAAAGACTGACGACGGAGTGGATTGGCAAGATGGACAATGAAACGTTGAGTGTTGACACGAGCAAGGATACAGCTGAAGATCCTCTGCAGGATCTCACCACCAAGGTGAAGACGTTTCATTTTATTATTATTGTACTGTTCTGAACTTGGAGTACACCGGAGAGAGAGAGAGAGAGAGACGCTATCCCCTGTGGGTTTTTGTGTGTGTCTGTGTGTTCGTCTTGTCCGGCCATGTCTGTTTTGGTAGGGCGATTGAAGTCGCCAGAGATTTTGTCTGTTTGGTAGGGCGATTGAAGTCGCCAGAGATTTTGTCTGTTTTGGTAGTGCGATTGAAATCGCCAGAGATTAATTGAACTACAACGATTCATGTTTTGTATAATTAAATAATTAAATTGTTAACAACTGTTTATTTTTCTTTGTCTGAATCTGAGAGAGAAATATAACGGTTGTAACATCAAGCAACCCCAAGACGGTTGTGACATCTGGTGACCCCGACTTTTCATGCTTACTTTTGATGTCGGAGTTTTGAGGTTGCGAAATTTTCGGTCAAGTTTTGCCTCGAAGGCTGAGTAATTGTTCCGTCAATGTGAGTTTGTGTTGTTGTGACAGCCAGCGTTTGCTGTTTAAGTACATCTTTTGGCTCTGGGTATCAGCGTTTGAGTCCAGAGAGTTTCAGGGTGCAATTTTCTTGTTGGCTGATTATACATGGATATGCACTATGCAACAGAGCATGCGGCTCAAGGATCGGGCTCTACAGCCACAGAGCACGCTGCCGCTCAACCCCGGACTGACCAAACCTGGCGCACACTCCATAGTCTCACGAGACTGACGGATGCCAACAACAACAAAAAAAATGCACTATGTTTTAACCAGGAACGTGTCACATTTGAAGATTGTGTTTCTTGGGCCGTCGTCGCATTGTGGTGGATTTCGTCATTTTCTGTGTAAAGAAGCTTCATAATTTGGCATTATTTGGTGTGTGTACCTGTAATGACAGATATAAATATTCTTGGTTGTTTTCTTTCCTCAGTCCTGAAAGGCTAATGTGTGAATTTTTTGACTCACATGCGAAGCAAAAGTGAGTCTATGTACTGAGCCGTGTCGTCCGTCCGTCCGTCCGGGCGTCCGGGCGTCCGTCCGTCCGTCCGGGCGTCCATAAAAAACTTAAACGTTGGATTTTTCTCGGAGACTATTAAGTCTATCAACACCAAATGTGGCATGATGGTGTATGATGACAAGGCCTCAAAAAACATACATAGTGACTTGACCTTGCTTCAAGGTCATGGTCACAGGAGCCATAAATGTGGTCTCAAAAACAGTCATTTTTCACATTTTCCCAATTTTCTCCCACGTTATTGAGAATGGCGACCTTAGCTACAAGTGGTATATAGGTCAAAGCAAGCCCTATCTTTTGATACCAGTTTGATTGACCTTGCTTCAAGGTCAAGGTCACAGGAGCTCTTCAAAGTTTGAAGTGACCTTGACCCTGAACTATGGAAGATAACTGTTTCAAACTTAATAATTATGTGGGGCACATGTTATACTTTCATCATGAGACACATTTGGTCACATATCATCAAGTTCAAGATCACTTTGACCCTTATGAAATGTGACCAAAATGGGGTAGTGAACCACTAAAAGTGACTATATCTCATGGTAGAAAGTGCCAATAAGCACCATTGTGCTTCCTAAGTCTTGAATTAACAGCTTTGTGTTGCATGACCTTGGATGACCTTGACCTTGGGTCAAGGTCACATGTATTTTGGTAGGAAAAATGTGTAAAGCATTTCTTTGTGTATGATGTCATTGGTAGGTTTAGTTGTTTGACCTTGACCTTGAAGGTCACCTGAAGGTCAAGGTCATATAAAGGTCAAGGTCAAGCATGTGAGTCGTATGGGCTTTGCCCTTCTTGTTAAAGGGAGCAATTATTTCTGCAATAGTGAGTGGTAACTGTCATTTTGTACTGAGAGAATTGCTTCTACTGTTCGGAATGCCAAAAACATTTTAGAACAAGCGTGTCATTCTGTTATATCAAAATGGGAGATAAGAGACTATTGTCAAAAAAAAGACAAACTAGCATTTGTTTTTTTTTTGTTCCCGGGTAAGGGGGGTGTCACGTACAGAAATTCTTAATGTTTAATCAGTAATCTGAAAGAATTTCTGTACTTAGATTTCTGTGTATTTTTGGGTCATTCTGCATTTAGTTCTGTATGATAACAAGATGTTTGCAATGATGAATTCTAAAGGTTCGGGACAACGTCATGTTTTGGAGAGGGAATGACGTCAACGCAGGTTGCTTTAGAAAAAAAACGTCACCAATAGCGGAGTTGGAGAAGGATTCGAAAAGGAGGAGGGAGCAAAACAGTTGAGTTGGACCAGCAGCAGCAAGAGGATGAGGAGGAGAAAGAGGAAGAAGAAGAGGAAGAAGAAGATGATTGAAGAAGAAGAGGAAGAGGATAGCAGAACCGTCAGGCTACCAGACCGACACCTGCATCCATGAAGAAGATGAAGAAGAGGAGGAAGACGATTGAAGAAGAAGAGGACGGGAAGAAGAAGAGAAGGAAGACGATTGAATAAGAAGAAGGATAGCAGCACCGTCAGGCCACCAGACCGACGCTCTGTATCCGAGAAGAAGATGAAGAGGAAATCGATAGCAGCACCGTCAGGCCCCCAGACCGACGCCTGCATCGATGAGAGTGTCCGGGTTCATATTCGTGAGGGCGGGAGAGGACTGACGGGAGTGACCGGGTCCATGCTCGTGAGGATGGGAGAGGACCACGGAAATTAAGACGATGATAGGGTATCTGTGAAGAAGATGAAGAAGAAGAAGACCATTGAAGAGGAAGCAGAGGAAGAGGACGAAGAAGAAGAGGAGGAAGACGATTGAATAAGAAGAAGGATATCGGATCCGTCAGGCCACCAGACCGACGCTCTGTATCCGAGAAGAAGATGAAGAGGAAATCGATAGCAGCACCGTCAGGCCCCCAGACCGACGCCTGCATCGACGAGAGTGTCCGGGTTCATATTCGTGAGGGCGGAAGAGGACTGACGGGAGTGACCGGGTCCATGCTCGTGAGGATGGGAGAGGACCATGGAAATAAAGACGATGATAGGGTTTCCGTGAAGAAGATGAAGAAGAAGAAGACCATTGAAGAGGAAGCAGAGGAAGAGGACGAAGAAGAAGAGGAGGAAGACGATTGAAGAAGAAGAAGAGAACGAAGAAGAAGAGGGAGAAGAGGAGAAGGACGTTGGCAGCACCGTCAGGTCATCAGAGAACGACGACTGCATCGGGAGGATGGGAAGCAGAAAGACTGACGACGGAGTGGATTGGCAAGATGGACAATGAAACGTTGAGTGTTGACACGAGCAAGGATACAGCTGAAGATCCTCTGCAGGATCTCACCACCAAGGTGAAGACGTTTCATTTTATTATTATTGTACTGTTCTGAACTTGGAGTACACCGGAGAGAGAGAGAGAGAGACGCTATCCCCTGTGGGTTTTTGTGTGTGTCTGTGTGTTCGTCTTGTCCGGCCATGTCTGTTTTGGTAGGGCGATTGAAGTCGCCAGAGATTTTGTCTGTTTGGTAGGGCGATTGAAGTCGCCAGAGATTTTGTCTGTTTTGGTAGTGCGATTGAAATCGCCAGAGATTAATTGAACTACAACGAATCATGTTTTGTATAATTAAATAATTAAATTGTTAACAACTGTTTATTTTTCTTTGTCTGAATCTGAGAGAGAAATATAACGGTTGTAACCTCAAGCGACCCCAAGACTGGTTGTGACATCTGGTGACCCCAAAGACTAGGTTCTGACATATTGGTGACACCGATTTTCTCCAGCGTTCAAAAGCTGTGACACGGTACTATCCTTCTGTCGTATCTATACCGTTCTTCTGGGAAGCAAACGAGTACAGGATACTAGGTGTGGGACTTACGTGCTATGTGTCGCTGAGCAGAAGCTGTCTTGTCAGGACTCATGAGTTAACGTAAAGATGCTAAGTGGAGCAGTCTATAATTCTCTAACGTGCCCTGTTAGGAGAATCCGTCCTCACCTATACGCGTATGCTCTGACGCGTGACACGCTGGGCGTGTGATTGCGGTAGGCACGCGCCTATGACCGCATAGTAGAGGTTAGGAATGTTGGGAGGGGTCAAGGTCATTCGATAGACGCTCTGCCCATGGAGCATTTCCTCTCTCTCTCTTGTAATGCACCGTGTAGTGCAATAGTGTGACTCGCTTTAGAGTGGTCACAGGTCTAGTGAGCAAAGCTTTTGTCAGGGTTGGGGTAGGCAGGTCATCCCTGGACCAGATTGCTGCTGCCGCCATCGCCAGACATCGGACGCTTGTCTACTGGGGAGATCCTCGGGTCACTGGAGTGACTCGACCTACTTTGGGACCGCCTGCTGGGGGGAGCCCGGGTGCCTGGAGCCACCTACCGAGGGGGTGAGAGGACAGTTCTCATCCGGACTACCAGAGACGCTACTGAGACCGGGGAGGCCTGAGGTTGGAACCTCATGCGCTCCAATCACTGAGGATACAGGGGTCGGCTGAATCGGATTATGTGTGTACTTTCTTGTGGAAGGAAGGGACAACTTTGGTAAGCATTGGCTTTTATAAATCTTTACCCGTCGGGGGTGACAGCTGGACTCGTGAGGAACTGTGATCCTAGTGTTGTTAAAGTGCCAGTTAGTAAGTGGTTGTCAAACCAATCTGGAGAGTTCAGAGACGCTATCTGAGTAAGCCTGAGCGGAGGGTTTTCAGAGACGCTATCCATGCCCTGCTGCAAGAAGGCACGATTGGAACTTTGAGCCACTGTACGCTTGAACTAATTCTTTGTCAGGAGAATTGAGTTTTACTGGTTGTCACTTTGTCTTCTCTCTGCCGCTACCGTGCTAGCGGAGCGAGAAAGCCTTTTCCTTCACTGTTATTGTATGCTAATTATGGCTCGGAGCCCAGGTCAACCTCAGCGGCTGCTGTGATTGGCCGAGCCCGGGCCGCTTCTAAGAAGCCGGTGAAACTCCGCCCGCCTGGGGCGAGGAAGTGTTTACATTGGGCTTGTGCGAAGTCCGGAGTGTGTTATTGTTTTGGGGGTGGCCATTTTTGGGGTTGGGCTTTTCTTTTGACTTTTGTTATTGATTAAACTTGTCATTGAATTGAACTCGCTCCTCAGTTGTCTATTTTTGTTGTTGTTTTCCCCTTTTTCACATTATTTATGGTTGCAGAAACATGGTGGCAGGGTTTTGGTTGAAAACCTCGTGGCTAGTAGTCTATGATAGTCTATGGTGATAAAGATTATTCATACACACACCACCCACCATGTCACACTTGGAAATGCGCACGCAACACTTAACTCCAGAAATCCATGGAAGTTACTTCATTCCTATCATGGCATTAATACTGTTTCATTGTGAAATTTTTGCAGAGGTCATATCATGAAAATGAGCTGCAAACAAAGAATAATTGTACAAAAATATGCGACGGAAACGATACATTTGATGTCAAAGAGTCCAACCAACTATCACAGCGGGCGCCTCTCTTGTTTAAGTATTATCCATCTCGAACTTAGCTAGGGTGATTAATTATACTCTATAATTATACCTGTCTGTCTGCCTGCCTGCCCGCCCGCCCGCCCGCCCGCCCGTCCGTCTGTCTGATATGTGTGTATGTGTGTGTGTGTGTGTGTGTGTGTGTGCGTGTGTGTGTGCGTGTGTACCAGTGTGTGTGTGTATGTGTGTGTGTCTGTCTGTGTGTTTTTTGTCTGTCTATCTGTGTACAATGCTGTGTGTCTGTGTTTGCATGTGACTGTCTGTGTCTCTCTCTGTCTGTCTGTCTGTCTGTCTGTCTGTCTGTCTGTCTGTCTGTCTGTCTCTGTCTCTGTCTGTCTGTCTGTCTGTGTCTGTCTGTCTGTCTGTGTCTGTCTGTCTGTCTGTCTGTCTGTGTCTGTCTGTCTGTCAGTCTCTGTCTGTTTGTTTGTCTGTCTGTCTGTTTGTCTGTCCGTCCGTCCGTCCGTCCGTCCGTCCGTCCGTCCCCCCCCCCCCTTCTCTCTCTCTCACTCTCTCCCTTCCTCCCCCCCTCCCCCCCCCCTCTCTCTCTCTCTCTCTCTCTCTCTCTCTCTCACACACACACACACACACACACACACACACACACACACACACACACACACACACACACACACGCACACACACACATTTACATACACACACACATTTACATACGCACACACACACAAACACTCACATAAAAACACACACATACACTCACACACACACACGCACACACGCACACACACGCACACACACACACACACACAGACACACACACACACACACACAGACACAGACACACACACACACACACACACACAGACACACACACACACACAAACAGACACACACACACACACACACACACACACACACACACACACACACACACACAGACACACACACACACACACACACACACACAGACACACACACACACACACACAGACACACACACACACACACACACACACACACACACACACACACAGAGCATTGTGACATTTTTTCTGCGTTACACCTTGTCCTCTTTTTAAGCAGGGGTTGAACGTAAGACAGGCAGCTATGCCGGATTTCCACTACTCTTGTGAAATAAAGTTTATCAATTAATTCAATTCAATTCAATTAATGCACGCACACACACACACGCAGACACACGCACACTCATACACACACACAAACACACACACACACACACACTCACACACACACATTTACATAAGCACACACACACATGCACACACACACACACACACACACACACACGCATACGAGCGCGCGCGCACACACACACGCGCACTAACAAGCACACGCACACACGCGCGCACATACACACGCACACACGCGCGCACGCACACACACACACACACACTCAAACACACACACACACTCCCGCACACGCGCACACACCTGTCCCCGGGGAAGACCTCGTAAACCTTGAGGCACTCTTTGGGGAAGGAGGCCCCGCGACCCTGCCACACCCAGTAGAGCCAACTGTATTTGCGGACGAAGGTCTTGTAGGTCGGCAGGCCGTGATCCCTGGCACGCTGCAAGTTCCTGGCCACCAGGTCACTGCTGTCCCCTGTCCCGCTGACGTTGAAGAAGAGTTTGTCCCTCACCGCTAGGGCCACCCGAGGATCCACCTGAAAGCAGCATCGGTAGACATTTAGACAGCCTGGTAGACTGACTGAGTGACCGGCCGATCTAAACGCCTACGGTAATATAGACCAGAGTTCCGGGTAGATTGGTTGGTAGAAGGATTAAAAATAATAATCTTCTATTTCACCACCCTTTTTTTTTCGTGGAGGACATTTTTATCTTGGGGAATTTCACCCCCGGTCGCAGCTGTGGGGTGCCTAGTAAGGAGTTAAACTCCTCGGTAAAGAGGCAATGTGGGTAAAGCACCTTGCCCAAGGATGCGACTCAAGAATCTGCACAGGTCTGAACGCGGCTACCACTAGCTGCAAGCGACAGCGAGCGAGCGCTCTAACCATGGAATTCGAGCCCTCCCATGTTGCGTGGACGGAGGGACGGATGAACGGATGGAAATCTGGATGAATGAATGGACAAATGGATGGATGGGTTGTTGGATTGATTGACTGGTCCACTGGTTGGTCGGTTGAAACTCAGGGGCTGACATCTTGGAAAGTCACCACAGACGAGGTATATAACCAAAACACCGTCGTCGTGCTTCGCTTCAAGCCTGAAAACCATCAACCATCGCACAGCATCAGAGCAGACTGCTGGAGACGCAAGCCCCCAGGCCAGCGACGCCGAGACCAGAAGCTCCAGAGGGTGTATCTACAGAGATCAGATGTTGCATTTTCTTGCGTCTCTCTGCGATGCCTGGCAAAATAAAAACCGCTGGCGCTGAACCTCCAGGTTTTGGCACACACAAAAAATTGGGTTCAAACCCGAGATCTCTCGAGAAAAGAGGGGGGGAAAAACACACACAAAAACACAAAAAACAGGTCGAGGTCGAAAAAAGTTTCAGCGCGGATTCGAATCCGTTCATGCATGACCTAACGTTACAATTGTCCAGCGCTTTACCATCTGAGCCATTCATTTGGCAACTGACGTCACTACGTGTTTGTAAAGGAATGATAAAAAAATCCTTCACAAATGGGACATCCGCTGGAAATAACGTCACGTTATTCGACGTCAAATGATTACGTCACACATGCCAAAACTTCAATTGAGTTGGGACAGAGATAGATTTCATACTCTTGTCGTGGAACCAAACAACGAAAAGATTGACCTGATTTTTCAATACAAACACTGTATTCATTTTGTTGTTTAGACTGCAAGTGTAACTTTTCTGACTTGCGTTCCACTCAACACATTTTTCACCTAGTGGACATGTACTCGATTAATGGACTCGATTAAATTGAACTGATGTATTTGATATACATTTGTATTAATCCGGAAAAATTATGAAATCATACTTCATTCATTCGCGCATTAGTCTTGGCAGCGTTCAGCGGACGAAGTAAACATCAAACTACTTGGACCATAACGTCAGAGCGAGTAGCAGACGAAACTATCACAGTCACGTGACACAAACCGGCCAATCAGAAGCGATGACGCCGGATGTGAAATTCCTGCTATCTTACCGTGGTAATAATCGGACAAAGTCTGAATAATCTGAGAAATAAACTCGAATTGGTTCATTATTTGTATGAATGCGAGTTTTTGGTCG
>JAWQFJ010011599.1:0-12500 GCA_034096865.1 Theodoxus fluviatilis
CAATTTTCTCCAGCGTTCAAAAAGCTGTGACAACCTTCAAGAGCTTCACGGTCTTCATCATCTATTACATTGATTTCATTCTTATTAATGGTATCATACCACTGACTATTTTGACTGTGAATTCCATTATATAAATTTTTGTAATAGTTGTGCAGTTTATCTAGAATTTTGCTCGGTTCAGTTATTTCCTGGCCATCCGATTGTATTAGTTTGTTTACTCTCTTCTCAGTATAGTTACGCTTTTCCAAATGGAAAAAAGCATTGTTTTTTTCTCCCTTTTCATACCAACGTATACGAGATCGTATCATTAAACCTTCTGTCTTACTTATTCTTATTTCTTCAAGTTGTTTTTGGTTTTTCTTAAGTGCCTTAATCGCTGCTGTGTTTGTAACACACTTTTCGTCGTTAGTTGCTTGAGGTAATCGTTTTATTTCTTCATTTAATTTGTTTTCTCTCTCATTGCTTTCTTTCTTTAATCTATGGGCGCATTGGATTGTTTTCCCTCTTATAACCATAAGTGTTGTATCTAAAAAGGGATTTTGAGTTGCAGATTATCGTGCGAAATGTTGTTGAGACTTTTTCTATCGTAAGAGAGTGCTGCATATAGTTCAATGCATTCTGGCAGAGTATTTTTAACTACTTGTATATATTCTTCATTTCGAAGCAGGGAGACATTGAACTTCCAAAGACCTTTTCCTCTCTTCTCCCATTTTGTATTTATAGTGAGAGAAACCATAGAATGATCGGTCCTATATCCAGGTTCAATATCCACTCTCTGAACCAGTGGTTTGAGATTCTCAGAGATTAAAAAAAATCTAAACGAGATTGCTTTTCAAAGTTATCAGTTTTCCATGTAAATGTTTTACGCCATAAGTCAACAAGACCAAATTCTTGCATTTTCTCCAACAGAACAGATCGAGCTCTTTTGTTATTAATTTGTTTGTAGTTGCAATAGTCTTGTTTTGGATCTATGACCAGATTCCAGTCGCCCCCAGAATAATAGAACTATTACCCATCTCTTCTATTTCACGAAATAGTTCTGTGAAGAAATTCGCATCATCACGGTTGGGCCCATATACACTACAGATGGTTATGTTTTGGTCTTGTATAGTCACATCAGCCATCACATAATTTCCCCCTTCATGTACACGATTATTGTTTATTTTGTACTCAAAAGTGTTATTAAACAGCAAAGCTGTACCTCTCGAATTAGAGCTGTAAGGAGCTATTTTGCCTTCAACTCCCCATTCCATAAGTATTGTGAGAGCCTTTTCTTCATCTAAATGGGCGTCCTGAAGGAAAATTATCGCAGGTGCTTTGGATCTCAAGTAGTCCATAACATCTCTTCTTTTACGTCGATCCGCCAGACCCCGGCAATTCATGCTAAGTATCTTGATGTATTGAGTCGTCATTTACGGAAGCCCATAAAATTCTTTCTCGCTTTTGCAGTAGTCGTAAACATTGCTTAGAAATGTTACAGGTATTGAGCAGTTAGTTTTGATTTTCTCGACACTATTTTTGGTCCAGTTGAAAGTAGGCAGACGGGAACAAGAAAAAAGGTTCATGTGAAGATAAAAAAGGTAGATAGAATATAGTAGATTATAGAGTAGCATAAACAAACAGGGGTGATAAAATGGATGAAAATCATTAGGAACTGAGCTTGCCCACCCGTCCCCACCCTTCGCTTTCTTATTGCATCCACTGCATTAACACTTGGGAAGGGGGGGGGAGGTGGAGGGGGGGAGGGGGGGAGGGGAGGGGGAGGGGGGAGGGGGAGGGGGGAGGGGGAGGGGGGAGGGGGAGGGGGGAGGGGGGGGGGGGAGGCTGGGGCACTTACATCATGTCAGTTTCAAGGCGCAATTTTAACGGGACTCCACAAATCAAACACGAAGGAGAAACCACTCGTGGCACAGTAGCTAAACCCGTGACAAAAACAAGAAACAAACTCCACAATCCTCTTACAGCTTGCAATGATAGGTAACAAACGATCAACGCATAATCAGCTTATCTACATGTCTTTTCTAGCGCGCACATGTACACACACACACACACTCGCACACACACACACACACACACACACACTCACACACACACACACTCACACACACACACACACACTCGCACACACAGGCACGCACCTGCCATTATGTCAACTTTGAAACGATTTTAGCAAGCAAGCCGGAATCAAACAAAAAGAACATCATTAAAACCCAGCAGTTCAATATTTAACAAGGACTTCACACTCCTCATATAAAATGCAATAACGGATACATAGATAGCAAATGAACAGCTGCGGCATAATCCGCAGATTGCACATGCAAAGCGATACGTGCCGAGGCACCAAATAGCACAGAAGGCAACAAGCGATGGGGCATATTAGCAGTTAAGAAAAACAAATCATACTCCTCATACAAATGCAATAACGTATAAACAGATAGCAAATGCACGGGTAGGGCATAATCCCTAAATTGGGGGAAACACACTCACACACATACACACACACACACACACACACACACACACACACACACACACACACATACACACACACACACACAAGCAGCCATGCAATCCAATTGGTATAGTAGGATAGATACAAACATACATAAACACGCACGCTTGCACAACTATACACAAGCGTGCACGTGCAAATCGATGCTTGCTGAGGCAGCAAATTACACAGAAGGCAACAAACGTTGAGCCATCTTGGCAGGGGGAGGAGAAAAAAAATCACACACACACGCACGCAAGCTCACACTCAATCACTCACACACCCACTCACTCACACACGCACTCACTCACTTACTCACTCACTCACTTACTCACTCACTCACTCACTCACTCACTCACTCACTCACTCACTCACTCACTCACTCACTCACTCACTCACTCACTCACTCACTCACTCACTCACTCACTCACTCACTCACTCACTCACTCACTCACTCACTCACTCACTCACTCACTCACTCACACACACACTCACACACACACACACACACACACACACACACACACACACACACACACACACACACACAACATGTAGCATAAATCGTTGTGTGCTGACATCGCGTCACAAAAAAGGAGGCTACAGGAACTACATGTACTCGGCCAATTTTGTAGATCAACACAGATACAGACGCAAGCAGAACTGTTGAATAGTGATCTGGTTCTTGTACAGATAACTTGAATTACCCTCAGCAGACAGAATATTGGCTAAGCATACAAGCAACGATGAACTTAGTAAACTGCGTGTCCACTCGTATAACTGCTGAAGACATTGAGTATACCGATACTGGACCTCGTGATCATGTTGCGCAGGCCATCGAAAAGTGATTATTTAACACCCACACGCGCGCGCGCACACACACACACACATGCACGCACACACACGCACGCACACAAATACACACTTTCTAACATTGGATGTCATTAAAGTATCTATTGGAAGCTTCAACTTCTTTATATCGAGCAGCACAATAGTATTTGAAAAGTTATTCGGAGGTCTAATTCATCTAAAAATTGTTTGTAGTGGCACAGCTATGAAAATCAAAGATTGAGCAATAGGAAGAAACTCCAACTTATGACAAGCTGCACGATCTACATGTAGCCAGCACGTAACAGTAATTATGGATGCATTAAATGACGCACAACTAATACCCAATGACTGATAATACCCGTTGGAATTAGTACAAGAGACATGAGGAAGAGAGAGTCAAACCAGAATACTACTTACAGATGCGATCGCAGCTAGAGAAAAGGCCCGACTATCTTCTGTTGTAGCGGTTGAAGAGTTCTCTCACTTGCTCCACACTCTTTACTCAGAACAGTTTCTGTCCGTTAACACCCTCCACATTCACCGCACAATTGAATTTCCACACCTTAGCGACTCGCTCATCCTGCTTCAAGTCCCTGAGGAGGCGCTGGTTGCTGGCTGTCAAGTCTTCGGACAGGTAGATGTTGGACTTCTTCTCCCGAAGCTTCCTGCGGCCTTTCAGCACGACGGACTTGTCGCTGCGCTTCTCAAGGCGGCAGTTGATCGGGCGGCTCTGTCCTTCCCTGGGCTTCCCAAGTCGGTGGGCTACAGAGATTTCCAATGCGCTGGTGATTTCCAGTTCCTTCCTGAAAAAATCCTGCACCACCTTCTCGCATTCGTCTGTCTTCTCGTTTCTTTTTTTCGGGCAGTCCAACAATCCGGATGTTTTCTCGTCTTTGGTACTGCTCCTGCTCATCCAGGGTGCTCTTAATTTCGTCACATCGTCGTGAGAGTGAGTCAGCGAATCTGCTCCACTCTTCGCACGTTTCCCTGGTTTTCATCAGCTCTTGCTGAAGGCAATCCGTTCTCCTTTCTATATCAAATAAACGCTCCTCAAACCTGTCGAAGCGCGCATCAATTGTAGTCAGGATTTGCCTCTCGAGGCGCTCAAAGCGCGATGTCATTGACTCAATTGCCGCCTTGAGCAAGCTTTTCAGTTCGCTGGTTTCAGGCAAATCGTGCAGAGCGCAATTCACGTCTTCGTTTGCGGGGCTGCTCTCAACGTCGTGTGAAACTTCATCTCTCGACACCTTTTTCCTCTGTTGAGGCAAGGTTTCAGGATCGCCCGAAAGATTCATCTTTGTGGCCATTGAGGGAGCACTTCTGCAGCAAGTCAAAGTGGCTGGGGACGGTTTGAGCGGAGCTCAGCCGTGTAGCGTGGAAAATAGTGTCCTGTGGAAAACAGTGACCGGAAGTCATCGCAGAGTTATCTGCTCGGCTCTCTCTTTATGCGATTTACCGCTCCTGCACCTGTTTTTCGCATGGAATATATTCCGACAAACGACGCATTAGTTGCTTTACGAGTTTTTGGTGCATTTGTGTAGTTTAACACATGATGTAGCGTTCAAAAAAGTTTATCTCCGTGCAAAGCCGTCTCCAATGCCGAAAATAATATGGGATTCACCTCCCTGTAGTCTATTTGTAGTCTGGTTTTATAAAACGCGACCGTTGACTGACTTGGCACGCCCGGGGAGTTATGCTAAGATCCGGCCGCGTTAATATATCTGCGTTTTGTGACAAACGTCTTTCTCGGCGGTACTGTACTCCATGCACCTTAACGGTGCGCGTGATTCGGGTGTAATCTTAAGCTAAACGACGTTCCGAATGTTTCCGACTTCGACCATTTCAGCAGCGCCAATAACGTTGTTTACCTTAAGATTACACCCGAATCACGCGGACCGTTAAGGTGCATGGAGTACAGTTCCGCCGAGAAAGACGTTTGTCACAAAACGCAGATATATTAACGCGGCCGGATCTTAGCATAACTCCCCGGGCGTGCCAAAGTCAGTCAGGCGGAGTGGCGGGTGCCGTCTCTTTTTAGAGTTGAATTCTCAGCACGTCCCGAACAGATAACTCTGCGATGACTTCCGGTCACTGTTTTCCACGGGACACTATTTTCCACGCTACAAGCCTAAGCACGTCCGACTCATACAGCGGCTGAACCGGAAGTCCCGGAGATATTAAAGTTGTTGATTTGACTCTTTTCTCTGCAGTCTTTTCCCTTTTGTATCTCACATACGTAGCGGTGTGTTGTGAAATCGAATGAATATCAGGGACAACATGTAAACACACGATTGAAATTGTATTTCTCATTCATCAGTCTGCACTGATTTACTATTTTTAAAAAGGGGTCAGTGCTACACTAGTGACGATGAATACATCATACACTGCATTTATTTCAAGATCACGTAAAAGAGTTATTGAGAAGGAGTGGAGATAAGTGTTTGAAAAAATTTGCTTTATTTCTTCCGCATGCCAACATCGAGAACGCACTGCATGCACACCATGTGGCACCATGACGACACCTCGTGGTGGTTTGTTCACAAATGCAGGCAGGCAGGCAGGCAGGCAGGCAGACAGACAGACAGACACACACACACACACACACACACACACACACACACACACACACACACACACACACACACACACAGAGAAGCAGACACACAGAGACAAACACACATAGAGACAAAAGACAATGATAAAATTATACACAAGCACGCTCGCACGAGCGTGCGCATGCACACCTACGCACGCACGCACTCATAAACACGCATACATGCACAATCACACACACATACACATATGCACGCACGCAGGCACACACACACACTTTCTCTCTCTCTCTCTCTCTCTCTCTCTCTCTCTCTCTCTCTCTCTCTCTCTCTCTCTCTTTCTCTCTCCCACCTCGCTCAGATCAGCCGAGCAGAACGGACGCGCTTCCCTTCGCTCTCGATATTTCTGCGTCTGCCACACTACTTGTGGAGCAAAATGCCAGTTACTGGACTCCCAGCCGCTGCAGAAGGTGCCATAGTATCACTGTTGGCTACAGAGACCTTATCCTCATGGAGGGTGGATGGTACAGAGAGCCAAACGGTCGTCGTACTACGGTTTACGAAGGGCCAGCCATTGCCGTACGACAACGAGCAGCACAGGTGGAGGCGGAAGCCGCCGGCACAAATGCGACGTGACAGGCAGCGGGCTCAACAACACCGTGAACACAGTGAGTTTAAAAGCGCTACTTACCCGTCTTCTAAGTCCTCTAAGCCACTTGAACTGCGGGATGAAAGTAATCCGTATGCCTCTGCTGACATCGCTGCGGAATTCCAGTGCACAACAACCCAGGGTGAACATCCATCTGTGACCTCTGACCTTCCGCCAAATAACCAGAATGAAGTCCGAGACAGTCGCCGAGAAACAGCTGAGAAAATTGACTGTGCTGTCACAGATGATCAGCCGTCACCAGCCCACGCCCGCACCGACACTTCCCCCAATGAAGACCTTCCACCTTCGATGAGGGAGTTAATTCGGACAGTGATGCAAATCCAAGCCACCGCGTAGTCCTGCACTGAAGGCATCACCGAGGAGAACACATCTGGGGCGGGTTTCAAAATAGGTAGTCGATCTTGGTCGCAAGATCTTGCTTCGCAGTAAGAGCTAGCTAAAAAAGAAACTACCCAACGTGACGAAGTAATGCGCATGCGTAGACGTCACGACAAGAGATGAACTGGCCACATTTCAATGGCCGACGTGTTGCCGGTTCATTCAGAAAACGCTCTATTTCGAGATACTAGCAACCCATCCAAAGAAAATAGAAGCCATGCACAGCATTAATTTATCAAAGGTGTATGTTGAATGCATTAATAGATCGTGAAACCTCCTACAGTTTACACATCGAATGCAGGTCAACGCATCCACGACGAACTTTTGTCTCGAATCTTAAAAGCTAGGCACCTCTCAAGCTGCCTCGCTCAATCTACGCTCGTCTACGATTGGCTCGATAGCAAGCAAAGAATGAAACTGCCCATTCGGCGAGATCTACGTAGATCTACCGAGATCTTCGCATTTTGAAACCCGCCCCAGAGATAGGCACGGGGATGCACGACGGCTGTGATGCAGTCAACGCTGATGCTCAGTTCCCTC
The DNA here is from genome assembly GCA_034096865.1 of Theodoxus fluviatilis. Classification (NCBI taxonomy): domain Eukaryota; kingdom Metazoa; phylum Mollusca; class Gastropoda; order Cycloneritida; family Neritidae; genus Theodoxus; species Theodoxus fluviatilis. Next base: position 7,463 of record JAWQFJ010011599.1, read on the forward strand.
TGCCCCGTGCTCAATTGGAAGACAGGCTTGCTCCTCCTGGAGGGCCCATGCAAGTCACTCCACAAGTCCGTCCACCATACATGCCCCCAGCTAGCTACGATCATCGCGACAGTGGCCGTCGATAAAGGGACCGACCGACCCTGACACGGAGCCAGCGTAAGCTGAGGGCAGGAAAGACGGTCGGTCGGTCCCCTTCTCGACGGCCACTGTCGCGATGATCGTAGCTAGCTGGGGGCATGTATGGTGGACGGACTTGTGGAGGGACTTGCATGGGCCCTAGAAGGGGACCGACCGTCCCTGACACGAAGCCAGCGTAAGCTGAGGGCACGAAAGACGGTCGGTCGGTCCCCTTCTCGACGGCCACTGTCGCGATGATGCTGATGGGACTGCATCGACCGACTTACTTAAGGTGGTCTCTGAAGTCTTCCATTATCGTCATTTGAAAAGGCTGAAACGACAGTCTAATCCAACACCAATTGGTATCCGTGCCATGAGGACAATGCATTCCATGACTATCTGACGAAGATGACGACAACGACAACAGCAATGATGACGATAAACCATTACTCACAAGTGTCAAACATCCCAAATTTATTTGAAAAAAGTGCATCCCCGGTCGCTGCAGAGCACAATCCGGCATTGTTCTCCTGGCTAGTCATATGACTGGTCAAGCCGCTCAAATCACTTTGACCAATTTCAAAAAAGAATTTCCACGTCAAAAAGTATCCCTGCTATTGCAATTCGTGTTTTGAAATGTGACTCTTCAAAACGAAATGACTCAGATATCCACTGGAATGTTTGCCAGCAAGACATAAGAAACGGCTGTGTAGGTGCAGAGTATTGAATTCTGGCCTCGGTGGATTTTCGTTGTGGTTGTTATCCAAATCATTTAACTATCAATCACTTCTGATTCCACGTTTTAGCATGCTAATCCGTGCTTCAAATACACCATCCCCATTGAATCTGGATGGAAAATTGTATATAGACGCCTGTCAGCTGTGTAAGGACGAGCCAAGGCGTTTGAGACTGAGAAAAAGCATTCTGTAGTAAAGCGCTGCCACTCACAGTTTTATAGTATTCCCAGTTCCTTGCATATGCATTAATACCTCAATGATTTTACAACCGGGCTTGTAATGAATGGCAGAGAGTGCGCGTGGAGGATATCGTTGGATTTAAAACAAGCAATGTCACTAGTTGTAGCGTCTTTACGTAAGCTTAATACAGTGTAATGCAGTAATACTTATTCATTCTTTGAGGAATTATAGATGCATATCGTAACCGTACAATGTCCAGAAACAGAATTGGTAAAACAAAAAATCATAATAATCACAATAATAAAATCAAACGTCGCTTTCATATTGGAGAGTCAGAACAGCCAGGATGACTGTTGAGCAGCGCTGTTGTCATCTTTGGGGGTAAAAATCTGCTCCGTCTGCCCAGCGCGGTGTACAACTCACTAACCACTGGACTTTGACTTCTGCTGCCGAGAAAGCGGCAATGTTCCATGTTTCCACCGCAGAATCCTTAACGCATGTGTCTTTATGCAAATGTTCCATGTTTCCACCGCAGAATCCTTAACGCATGTGTCTTTGTGCAAATATACTTCATCTTCTTGTCTACTTGTGTTTAGCTTACGAATAAGACTTTTGGGTTGCATGGGCTACAACAGACAGTTTATTCACAGTTTGAACCTCCCTCGCTGACTGCGACGGGCCACAGCTGACCAGTGATCCAGATAGAAGAAATTTTGCATTCCGGGACTCTTTCTGGATTGCATCACCATAGTCTCAAATGTAAACGGTCGGTTTTCAATAATGATATTTGCCGACTTTTTTTTTAGGGGGGGGGGGGGGGGGGAGAAGGACAAGAGCGATAACTCTGTAAAGGAGTCTGCTTCCCTATCTCTAGGAGGGGAGATTGCTTTGTGCTTTCCTCTGGTGAAAGTGACCAGATATCGCGCTCCCCTGCCGCTATTTATCTGACCGCGACCTCTTTTCTGGCCCGGCAGATGCTTCTGAACTAGAATGTATTGCGTTGTGTGTGTTTGTTTGTGTGTGTGTTTGTTTGTTTGTGTGTGTGTGTGTGCGCGCGCGCGCGTGTGTGTGTGTGTGTGTGTGTGCGTGTGGTCGCGCGCTAGTGTGTGCGTGTGTGTGTGTGTGTTTGTTTGTGTTTGTTTGTGTATGCGTGTGTGTGTGTGAGTGTGTGTGTATGTTTGTTTGTGTGTGCGTGTTAGTGTGTGTGTGTGTGTGTGCGTGTCTGCGCGCGCGCGCGTGTGTGTGTGCGTGTGTGCGTGTGTGTGTGCGTGTGTGTGTGTGAGGGGGGGGGAGGTGTATGTGTGTGCGTATGTGTGTGTGCGTGCATGTTTGTGTGCGTATGTGTGTGCGTGTGTGGGGGGTGTATGTGTGTGCGTATGTGTGTGTGTGTTTGTTTGTGTGTGCGTGTGTATGTGTGTGTGTGTGTATGTGTGTGTGTGTATACGCTTTTCTCGCTATTCATTCCCATACCACTAAAACTGCTGCATTCAAACTTAACACATAATCGAGGGGCCTTAAGGAAGATTATAGGCCATCAACATTTGTAATAGCGATAACAGGGCCCGGTTTTTTGGCAGTTAAAAAGTATTTGACCCGTTAGGCTGAAGCCCTTGCTGGAGAGGAGGTTTACTGTATGCAAGAAGTAGGAGTTGTCACAAGTGGTAGATGTAAGGATGCTGAGGGCAGAGACACTATAATATCTATACTATAGTATATTTGCTGAGAGTATGTTAACCCCTGTCCATCATAGCATTACAAGCACGTTCACGCTGATAAGGCTTTTGATGGAAGGAGGTAGCAGGCAAAGCCAGTTATCGACAAGCAAGAAAGCAATATTTCCCCTTTATAACTCTGCCTACAACAGTAGGAGCAAGGAGAAGGAGGGAGAAGGAGACAGAAGAAGTAGGAATAAGGAAGGAGGAGGGAGAAGGAGGGAATAGGGAGAAGGAGGGAGAGGGAAGGAGGAGAAGGAGGAAGGAGGAGGAGAAGGAGGGAGGAGGAGGAGGAGGAAGGAGGAAGGAGGAAGGAGGTAGGAGGAGGAGGAGGAGGAAGGAGGAGGAGAAGGAGGAGGAGGAGTGAGTGAGAGGAGGAGGAGGAGGAGGAGGAGGAGGAGAAGGAGGAGGAAGGGAGGAGGAGGAAGGAGGAGGAGGAGGAGGAGGAGGAGGAGGAGCAGGAGCAGGAGGAGGAGCAGGAGGAGCAGGAGCAGGAGGAGGAGGAGGAGGAAAAGGAGGAGGAGGAAAAGGAGGAGGAGGAAAAGGAGAAGGAGGAAGAGGAGAAGGAGGAAGAGGAAGAGGAGGAGGAGGAGGAACAGGAGGAAGAGGAGGTGGTGGAGGAGAAGGAGGAGGAGGAGGAGGAGGAGGAGGAGGAGGAGGAGGAGGAGGAGGGAGGAGAGGAGGAGAAGAGGAGAAGGAAGGAGGAGAAGGAAGAGGAGAGGAGGAGGAGGAGAGGAGGAGGAAGAGAGAGGAGAGAGGAGGAGGGAGAGGAGGAGGAGGGAGGGAGGAGGAGGGAGGAGGAGAGGGGAGAGAGGAGGAAGGAGAGAGGAGGAGGAGGAAGGAGGAGGAGGAGAGGAGGAGGAGGAGGAGGAGAGGGAGGAAGGGAAGGAGAGAAGAGAGGAGGAGGAGGAGGAGGAGAGAAGAGAGAAGGAGGTTAGAAGAGGAGAGGAGGAGGAGGAGGAGGAGGAGGAAGGGAGGAAGACGGAGGAGAGGAGGGAAGGAGGGAGGAGGAGGAGGAGGAGGGAGGAGAGGAGAGAGGAGGAGAGGAAGGGAGGAGGAGGAGGAGGGAGAGAGGAGGAGGAGGAGAGGAGGAGGAGGAGGAAGGAGGAGGAGGAGGAGAGGAGGAGGAGGAGGAGGAGGAGGAGCTGAAGAGGAGGAGCTGGAAGAGGAGCAGGAGAAGAGCAGGAGGGGAAGAGCAGGAGGAGGGAGAAGAGAGGAGAAGGAGGAGGAGGAGGAGGAGGAAGAGGAGAAGGAGGAGAGGAGGAGGAGGAGAGAAGGAGGAGGAGGAAGGAGGAGAGGAGGAGGAGGAGGAGGAGGAGAGGAGGAGGAGAGGAGGAGGAGGAGGAGGAGGAGGAGGGAGGAGGAGGAGGAGGGGAGAGGAGGATGGGAGGAGGATAGGAGGAGGAGGAGGAGGAGGAGGAGGAGGAGGAAGGAGGAGGAGGAGAAGGAGGAGGAGGAGGAGGAGGAGGAGGAGAAGGAGGAAGAGCAGGAGGAGGAGAGGAGGAGGAGGAGGAGGAGGAGGAGGAGGAGGAGGAGAAGGAGGAGCAGGAGGAGAGGAGGAGGAGGAGGAGGAGGAGGAAGGAGGAGGAGGAGAGAGGAGAGAGGAGAAGGAGGAGAGAGGAGGAGGAGGAGGAGGAGGAGGAGAGAGGATAAAGAGGAGGAGGAGGAGGAGGAGGAGGAGGAGGAGGAGGAAGAGGAACAGGAGGAGGAGGATCAGGAGGAGGAGGATCAGGAGGAGGAGAAGGATCAGGAGGAGGAGGAGCAGGAGGAGGAGGATCAGGAGGAGGAGGAGGATCAGGAGGAGGAGGAGGAGGATCAGGAGAAGGAGGAGGATCAGGAGGAGGAGGAGAATCAGGAGGAGGAGGAGGATGAGTAGGAGGATAAGGAGGAGGAGGAGGAGTAGGAGGATAAGGAGGAGGAGGATGAGTAGGAGGAGGAGGATGAATAGGAGGATGAGTAGGAGGAGGATGAGTAGGAGGAGGATGAGTAGGAGGAGGAGGAGGAGGAGGAGGAGGAGGAGGAGGAGGAGGAGGAGGAGGGGGAGGGGGAGGGGGAGGGGAGGGGAGGAGGAGGAGGAGGAGGAGGAGGAGGAGGAGGAGGAGGAGGAGGAGGAGGAGGAGGACGACGACGACGAGGATGACGAGGACGAGGAGGAGGAGAAGGTGGAGGATTTGTCGTCTTTTGCCGTACTCCTGTTTAGCGGTTGTGGAAGTAGTGGCGGGTCAAGCCGCTAGTGGGTTGATAAGATGGGTCTGGACGCAGCAACATTTGCGAACGGTTTGAAAATGTAAG
>JAWQFJ010011599.1:17500-22500 GCA_034096865.1 Theodoxus fluviatilis
GAGCAATAACGAGCAATAATTAATGTTTTGAAGGATTTTGAAAACTGTGTAAGCTCTTCACCAAGATCAGTTTTGTAACCTAAAGACATCGGAGACTCTTGCTCAGAAAGCCTGGTCGGCTCCAGAATTTTGCGAACTGAACTTGTATTTACCTTGGGAGTCGTCAACACTTTTTCAACGCTAGCTGCAAACAGTGAGAGCCCTACCCAAACCTGTTTTATCCCGATGCTCAGCAAACACATGCAAGCCACTGTGCTGCAGTAAACCAACAGAAGACAGCCAAGGCCACACGCAACGCAAACTGTTAGAACAAAGGAAATTGAAACGGCTCCTTAAAGGCCGCATTGCAGGAAATTTGCACACACTAAAGTTGAACGAAAGAGAAAAGTGGACCATTAAATAAACGGAGGAAGGGTGCAGTACACGTGTACGTAAAAAGACAATTAAATGCACGCATATGCAACGACTCTGCAGTCAGTTCCACTTTTTCGCCACTCTCACTCTGTCCATTCCTGTCCTTGCTCACTGTCCAGGGCACTATGAAACTAACAAGTATGTTTTCATTCCATTTGGATGGTGTAATAAAACTTCTCCCTGTGGTCTTCGTCAGACGATAATGCAAACACATTTTTATATTAGCGTGCTAGAATACAAGGTTAACGTAAAGCAAACCGAAACAAAACATTGTTTTTGTATGACGACATTCCATCCATCAACTGGTGCTAAAACCGCATTATTTTTCTCCCTGGTCATAACGTCCACCAGAGTGTCTTTGGTCAAGTGAACACTATCTTAAAATGTGGCGACATGCATAATAGAACCCTCCTCTTTGGACATGCAATCTCCGCGTGAGTTGTGGGGTTGGCATAGACCTATCGCTTCTCAATATGCGATATGTAAAGGGCGAATGGTTAGGGGAATCAAGTCTTGGCCCGTATTCACAACGGCGATTTATCGGCGATTTATTTTAACCCTGAGTTATCTCTAAACTCAGACGATTCCAACTGCCTGTTCCGCTCTCCCTTGGCTGGAAATCAGTATATAAAGCAAAGCGCAACCTAGGATCCTCTGACGAACGTACCTTATATAACCGATCAAGATAACCCGGATAAATCGAGTGTTAAAAAGATAAATCGCCGTTGTGAATACGGGCCCTTGACTTGCTCTTACTCACACCAGCCCTACTGATTTCCGTGATCAACCGCCTTACGTAGTATACGGAAGCTAATATACGATAGATCATTCATCTTCGTCACCGGAAGAGCAGTTCACATGCACCTCATCCACCGTGCATGGCTGTAGATTTCTTCAAGACGTCGTGTGAACGGGAGATCATTTCAGTGAGTGGCATGCGTCGATACTCGCTGCTGGCGGCGCGTGCTCGCGCAAAATGGTCGCCTGTGCCCTGTTTCTTGGGGCGGCGGAAGGCGCCCAAACCACCGTCATGACGACTTTGATTGCATGAATCGCCCCGTCGTCAAAAAGAATTATCGCGGTTTGCGGTGAGGATGATAATTCAGATACTTCAGTGGGATCTCGCTGCACTCTGGACCAGGCTGCTTGACGGCGTGTCTATGGAAAGGTTAGAGGCTTGGGGGGTGAGGGGTGGGGGGTTGGGGCTGGGGGGAGAGGCTGTGGAGATGAGAGACATTGGATGAGTTGGAGAAAAGAGGGTAGGGTGAGCTGAGACAGAGAGAAGAAGAAAAGGAGGAAATGTGGCGCTCTGGGGGAGGGGAAAATACGAAAAACCTGTTACTTGGGGGCTGAAATTTCAAAGCACTTGCCGACTGAAAGTTGTCTTCGTCGGGCGAACTTGTTTTTGACGGAAGCATTTTTTTCCCCTGGAAGTAGTGTTTCTCCCAAAAACAACTCCGGGAGGCATGGCAATTACGCGGCATTTTTATTAAAGATGGCGGCGGAGCAGCCACCTGACGTGAGAAATGATTTCTGTTGACACGTGGTGCTAAAATGGTGGTGTTCTCACGTGCTTGCGTGCGTCCTGAATTTTGTCCCAGCTTGGAAATAAATCAAACGAAATCCGTGAAAGGTTCATCTTTCTCCTTTCAAATAATCCCTCATTAGACCCAGCCCCCGTCTTCCAACTTCACGCATTCCTCTCTATTCTCCCAAACCCAACTCCTCTCTCTCCAACCTCCTTTTCCCTCATCTTTTCACTAATTGCCACTCCGAAACGTACTCTCACATTAGTGTGCGCGCGCTCACGCACGCACGCACACAAACGCGCGCGCATACACACACACACACACACGCGCTTTTTCCGACCCACTCCCCATCCCCCCCGCATACATACAACGCACGCATATGTACGCACGTGAACTCACATCGCACACACATACAAACAACAGCAACAATAACAACAAATGCAACTTAACACCCTTCGAAGATTTATTGCAGGAGGCACTTGGTTAACACGGGCAAACTCATGCTCTTCCAAGTCTTCATTCCCCTCATCATTATCAGCATTTGGCAACCAACAACACCTATATCGCAGTCGCGGTCATACCCGCGTACTGTCCAAATTGTGAATACTATGTCAGCGTGTCCGAGTTTTCCTGTTGTTTTGGAAGTCGCGTGGCCGAGTGGCGTCTGTCTCCCTCGCCGCGTGCTGTCTAACGCTGCGGCAACTCATCCCGGGCAGCCAGGCCGGAAGCAGGACAGGACATGAGTCCTTGTGGTGAGAAGTCTTTTCTCCTCCATGGAGAGAAGACCTAACGCGCTGACAAGCCCGCCTGGCGCGTCCAGAGCATTCTCTCAATGGCTTCCTCGAACTTTTTGTGGGGGGAATCTTTTTGTTTGGTGGACCCCGCCAGGATTGTTATTCCGCTGAATTTTGTTATTGTCTTCTTTTTTTTATAGAAACTGGAAGCGTTTTTATTGGGATGTGTGTGTGTGTGTGTGTGTGTGTGTGTGTGTGTGTGTGTGTGTGTGTGTGTGTGTGTGTGTGTGTGTGTGTGTGAGTGTGTGTGTGATGTGTGTGAGTGTGTGTGTGTGTGTGAGTGTGTGTGTGTGTGTGTATGTGTGTGTGGATGGATGTGTGTGTGTGTGTGTGTGTGTGTGTGTGTGTGTGTTTCTTCGTCAAAATTTTTTGAGTTGTTTGGGTTGCCGTTGTTTTTTTAAATATATATGATGTGAACGTGTTTGGATGGACTCTCTGAAAAACATGTTGCTGACTTGGAGAAATCTGCGTGGAAGTGTTTTCTTCGTCATTGGCACATTATTGGGCTGAACTTGTTGGTTTAAGTCTGGGGCAGCCATCTTCCACAAAAGCCTTGCTTTGAGAACGAATTTTGGCGATAATGTGTAGCCAACACTACTTTCGATGAAATGTTCCTGTTTACATGTTTCCATTTTCAACCAATGATTTCTGTAGGTCCACACGCATTGACCGCCTTCAACAGCATAGCATTCTCTCTCTCTCTCTCTCTCTCTCTCTCTCTCTCTCTCTCTCTCTCTCTCTCTCTCTCTCTGTCTCTCTATCTGTCTCTCAAAAGTATTTCCATTTGCCTGCGTGTACGTGGTGATGTCAGCATTAGAGTGAGTCTCTTTGTCTTTTGAAAGACATTTACTAATTCTATACTTAACGTTCAGGGAGATGAAAGCCTTTTTTTGGTTCCAAAACTTTTGGTGCGTGTGGTTCTCAGGAAGACTGAATTGCTCAATGATGCTTCGCTTTCCTTGCATAACTGAGTGCGCCGTGTGAGTTCCATTTTGGAACACATATGACATAGTCAGGTAGATGTGCCGTATTCATCACACAACTATTTGTACACTTTCAGTAAAGATGAAAATATACATATAACACAGATGAATACCGGAACAAAACAAAACAACAACAAAATCGTCAGATGGGCCCTGCGTCTAAGTCGTTCAGCTTGCGAACAATGGAGGGCACAACCGATCATCTTGCACGCTCTGTCCGAAATTTGGGCATTCTGTACCTTCGTTGAGAGAGGAGCAGCTCGAACAAGGGCGCGTTGCTTAGCATACATAGTTGGCAAATAATTCCTCGCGAACAAGCCGAGGCGAGGCGGGCCACTAGGCAACGGCCAAATATCATTTGGCAAGTGAAGGTCCATGAGAACAGGATTGCGTCGTGGCGCGAGAGGCGGTGAACAAGTTGCCATTAGACGAAATACCAGGATGATACAGACATCACAGCAGTTTTTCACTTGATAGAACATACCGTGGTGACATATCGAATGACACGGGAACTTTTTCAAAGAAAAGAAATCAACCCGCGTTCAATTGTAGACACTTGTGTCGAGTAAGAACCTCGTTACACTCTAGATCAATTCAAGGGACATACTTCAGAGAGTGGACACGTACGGTGTATTGACGCCCCTTCATGTATGCAGCGAATTAAAAACATGTTCTACAGTATTTGCCCAGAAATAACCTATATACGTATTTCTCAAATTATACAATGAATACTCGAACAGCAGATACTTCCGTGTACGTATCCTTTTCCATTCTCAGACAGTTGGAAGCATATTACAGGCACTGCCTCTGTAAACAGCAAGCCAAATGGCACGGTCTCCGCGATTTTGGGTCATCCGGCTAGACGCGGCTAAGTATCTCCGAAGCTTCCTCGACAAACCTCGTGCCTCCTTGTGAGCGAGACGCTGTGGGAAACGCACTCGCCTCGCAATTTTTGCAAGGTCCTTGCACGATACTAGCTTGAGAAACACGCTTAAGGTGCACAGGAAAGATGTGCGGTTTGACAGCACGCCAGCCACCCGCTCTCTGCACCGCTTTTCGTACAGTGACTGCAACGTTTTCTGACCGGCAATTTTACAGTTTTTCTTTGCACTACTGGAAATGAGATCGCCATGACACTCTCGATGCTGAATATTCCAAGAGATGGAATATTGACCAAACCCCCTGTTAGACCTTATTGTTATTGTTTAACTGTCAATGTTTGAACAGTTATTATTTTTGTTATTGCTTTGATAATTATTGTCTAAAAGTTTAACAATTTA
>JAWQFJ010011599.1:27500-45000 GCA_034096865.1 Theodoxus fluviatilis
GAGAGAGAGAGAGAGAGAGAGAGAGAGATGTGTGTGTGTGAGTGGGGGGTCGGGGGCGGGGGGGAAGGGGGGAGGGCGTGCGAACGTGCGTGTATGTGTGTGTGTGTGTGTGTGTGTGTGTGTGTGTGTGTGTGTGTGTGTGTGTGTGTGTGTGTGTGTGTGAGTTGAGGGGAGTATGTGTGTGGTGTGTGTGTGTGTGTGTGTGTGTGTATGGGTGTGCGTGTGTGCGTGTGCCTACGTGCGTGCGTGTGTGTGTGTGTGTGTGTGTGTGTGTTTTCGTGCGCGCTAAGTGTTTGCGTTTTTGTTAGTTTTGTGTTGTGTGTTAGTGTGTGGTATGTGGTGTGCGTGTTTGTGTGCGCGCGCGCGCATGTGTGCTCGCGTGCCCTTGCGTGTGTGAATATCCAGGTTTTATCTTTGTGGGAAAGATTCAATCGTGGATATTTGCATAGGTCAGCTTAACAAGATACTGTTGTTAACAACGTTCTATTTAGTCATGGTTTTACAAATGTCTTTGTTTTTGTGTGAAAGGGCTCTACAATGCAAACGACCTTCAACGTGCAGAAAAAAAGGTGCAGAAATGCTTCACGACAAACAATATGCTTGAATGCAGACTCGCCTTGTTTTGCAGGCACATGTACGATTTCGGAATGCTCAATAACAGAATCGTCGTTTGTCAGAAAAGAAAATTCGATTTCCCCTTGTTTTCGGTCCCCGAATGAACCTTTTGAATCTGCATAGGTCATAGACTTGTCATCGTCGGTGCGTTTAACTCATGTTGCGTTTCTCATCGGTGGAGTAAAACCCGATGCCCATGAAGAAAAATGGCATGTTCTTCTACACCCTAATGTTACTCGTCATAGCTCATCCCTCTTTCGCTGTTCATCTGTTTAATTCTGGTATCCTGTGCGCTATCCCAGTGTACTCTGTTCCTGCATGTTCTCTCACTTTTTTGTTTCGTTTCGTGGGGCTCTGCATCATCGTCATGTTCATACTTATACCCAGTCTCTGTGTGGATGTAGATGGGGATAGCATAAGGAAGCGTCTGGCACGATGCCAAGGGGCTAAAAAGTGAAATATGAACACCCCGACGTGGAAAGTTCCAGTACAAAACCAATGAATGACCTTTGGCAAGCTTTTGGGTTAATGTAGCAAATTGGGATTTTCCTTCTGTGAAGTTGGTCGAGTAGCGAGTGTTTTCCTGTTTCGGTAGTTGTCCTGACGATGTTTCTTCGCTCGCGTGTGTAACAGATGTTTGCTCTCTAGCCGTCATTCGCATGAACTTGCTCCTGTGGGTTCCCAGCCGCTGCCGACATTTGGGTTTATCGCTGCGTGCGACGTGACTAAAGGTAATCGACGAATGTGCACAATTATTCTAATCTCCACGTTTCCTGTCGCTATCTTGCTAGTAGAACGACCTTGTCACATTTATCTGTGCTGTGTTGTGCAAACTCTCACATCTTAGCACAGCAGATGCGCAATTGCAGTTTTCCTTCGAAGTGAGAAATTCAATCATGTGATCGCGTGTGTTGATGAAAATGTACGCATGCAAACACATTCATGTGTATGCGCGCGCGCGTGTGTGTGTGTGGGTTTGAGCGTATTGGTACTTACGCATGTGTGGAAGGAAGAAGGAAAGAAAGAGAGCGAGCGAGCGAGAGAGATATATATATAGAGAGAGAGACAGAGATACACAGAGAGACAGAATCACACAAAGAAAGTCATAGAAAGACACAGAGAGAGACAGAGAGAGACACAGAGAGAGAGAAAGACAGAGACAGAGAGATAGAGATAGAGAAAGAGAGAAAGAGCGAGATAAAGAGAGACACAAAGAGATAGAGAGAGAGAAAGAGACACAGAGATAGAGGAATAGAAAGATAGAGACACAACTATAGAGATAGAGAGAGAAAGAACTTTAAACTAGTATTGCTCAGGCCAGTCGCCCGTTAAGCCCGTTTTTAATGGGTGTTTTCCAAGTCTTGGCAAATACTGGCTAAATATTCGGTCAACATTTACCGGGTCTTTGGATATATTCACTGATAAGTCGATGAAGTGTTCCGGTTCTTAATTGGTTTTTGCCAAGACTTGGAATATTGGCACAACAGGTAATGCCAATAGCTATTGGCGCGAGATATTAATGAGATCCCCTCAGAGCACAATGGCGGAAAAAAGCTGTTGCTTCGTTTACATTTACCGTCATTGCACACTAACGGTATGGGCGTAATGCCGATTGATGCCACATTGCAAATGTTCTTAGCTTGCGAGATCTTGGCTTGGTTTCGTCAAGCTATTAATTCAGAAGCTAAAGATTTGCCGATACTTGGCACAATAGTTGCGGATTTTTTTAACGAATGTTTGCCAATAAATAATTTGCTAAACTTGGTGAATATTAACCAAGATTATTGTCAATTAAGATCAGGATTTACGCGATGTATGCAAGAAACAAAAAACCTGCATGACTTGAAGGACGTTAATAGTTACTGTTGATAATGACTGCTCATTTGACAACATATGCTCACTTTGGATTGGAGCGCAATGTAGAAACATGGCAACATATCTGATCTTAATGGGATTTGTACCTTCCATTATTTGAGAGCAGCCAGAATGGACGAGAGAGAGAGGGAGAGAGAAAGAGAGAGAGAGGGGGGGGGGGAGATGGGAAGAGGGGAAGAGAGAGAGAGAAAGAGAGAGAAAGAGAGAGAGAGAGAGAGAGAGAGAGAGAGAGAGAGAGAGAGAGAGAGAGAGAGAGAGAGAGAGAGAGAGAGAGAGAGAGAGAGAGCATGTGTATGTGTGTTTTGTCAGTGTATTGGTTCCCGTGTGTATGATTCGCTGTGAGTACACATGCATGCTTAATATGTGTGCGTGTTCATGAGTGCTTATGAGTATACTTGTACGTGCGACTTCTCTCTCAACATAGCTGAAGAAAGGACAAACTATACGTATGTCTTTCAGAAGATGTCTTTCTCATTTTGGGGAGTTAGCGAACAGCGCTTTTTCCTCATGTACTGGTGACATGCGCATGCCGGTGAATCAGTGATGCGATGGTGCATTTGACATGACTAGATTGACTGATTCTGTCGATGTCAGAAGGCAAAGAGAGCGCCCTGTAATTACTGGACAGCCTCTTCCTCCCCGCCTCTGTGGAATTGCCTCTGTGGAATTGCCTGTGTGGAATTGCCTGTGTGGAATTGCCTCTGTGGAATTGCCTCTGTGGAATCGCCTCTGTGGAATTGCCTCTGTGGAATCGCCTCTGTGGAATCGCCTCTGTGGAATTGCCTCTGTGGAATTGCCTCTGTGGAATCGCCTCTGTGGAATCGCCTCTGTGGAATTGCCTCTGTGGAATCGCCTCTGTGGAATTGCCTCTGTGGAATCGCCTCTGTGGAATTGCCTCTGTGGAATCGCCTCTGTGGAATTGCCTCTGTGGAATCGCCTCTGTGGAATTGCCTCTGTGGAATCGCCTCTGTGGAATTGCCTGTTCGGCTGAGAGAAGAGGTCCACCCTTAACATTTCCATTGATCAAAAGCCTTCGATCAGAGAGAGACTGAGAGATACCGCCTCATACCCCTGCAGTATCGATTTGGAAGATGTTATTGTGTGCAAGAATGTGAAACAGTGTAATCCCTATTCAAATCACCAGGATTTAAGAATAACAGACTGAATTCTTGTCTGAGATGGGAAAATACACGCTACTGCAGTTTCATTCCGAATTTCGGTTGATGATTGATCTCAGTGTAAGGCACCCATGCATTTTCCAAGACACAATGTAACAAGTGATGTGATGTCAGTAAGCTGGATTAAAAAGAACTTGCTTACTCCACATGCCATCGATTAAAAAACAAACAAACAAACAACTGACGAACTGAAGATTATTTCATTTGCATACTCAGCCACTATTTCATTGTGATTGTTGTTTCGTATCTTGTCATGAGGTATCACTGATGTACAATGGCATGGTCTTCTACGACAAGTTTGCAATGGCTATAATTCATTCCACGGTAATGTTATACGTCAAACCGCCATTACACATTATGTCATCATCTTATGACGTAGACTTCGTACATAGTGAGTCACATTGTGAGTCAGTCATTTCACGAATGGCGTCACAACGCACTGTAACTTACAGTAAGCACGGTGTCACATACCCAGCCTCTATCTGATGACCAGATTACATATATCTGGCGTTTGATCGACGCAGTAAAAGACTGTGCAATAAGGGGTTCCCGCGTGCACGCACGCACGCACGCACGCACGCACGTACGCACACGCACGCACGCACGCACACACACATGCATGCACGCATACACACACGCACACACGCACACACACACACACACGCACACACTCACACACGCACACACGCTTATTCTCACCATAATTGACTCCACCCACCCGTCAGTAGCGTGGTACAGCATACGTTTACCGAAATGAAACTTTTAAGTCACTTTGAGGCAGGGCAAGTTACGACTTTGTATCCCCCCACTGACTCGATCGGCTTTAATATTCTAGAAGCTCAGCTGAAAGATGCATTCCTAGAGATACAAGCAGAAGTGCTGTGTTTCCTTTTTGAACTTGATCCGTTGCTCATTGTTTGAAAGATGTGAAGTATTTCAACACTATAAAAAGATGAATTGCTGAAAACATTCATGGTTTACATATCAAAAGTAATCATGGAATTGAGGAAGCTTCTGTTATGATTTTATTTTTTTGCATTGAACCAACACTCACACAGTCACACAGAGGGGAAGGTGCATCATAGAGGTTGAACCAACACTCACACAGTCACACAGAGGGGAAGGTGCGTCATAGATGTTCACCTTCTGCATGTACATTCATACTCATGCCCGCACACACAGGGTTACAACACATGATAACGATTTGTGTAGCAGCCGATAGGGAATTGTCAATAGTAACATGGACTTGGGGAATTCATGGTTTGTCGACTCCTTTTAAGCTTGTCAGAGATACATGTATTGACATCCCACTTGTCCCTTTCACTACCCAGCTTTAGATGCACGTGTATCGTTGCAACTACAACATATCGTTTAGCACTGAGAAGCTATGATGACATATACGCACCTGTCTGCAATTGCAGTGCTACCGCTCATTTCGCAACTCGCCATCCTCATCCTCGCCGTCTTTGGCAATGGTTTTATCTCTTTTGTCGTTACCAGCGTGAGATGAGTGTGTCATTGCAAACACTTTAATTTAGGAACAGTAAATGATAAGTTTGATCAAATTGTGCGCAGCGATTTAAGAGGATAACAACGCCACAAATGAAGTAGCCTAAAAAAATCAGTGAAACCTAAGAGAGACCCCATAATGATGTCAAAAGAACAATGATGTATAGCCGGTGGGAAAAGGGGGACTGTAAAAAAACTTGGTATATATTTTTGCCGCTGCTTTTGTTGCTCTGTTTGTTGTTGTCGTTGCAGCTGTTGCCGGTGTTTACGCTCTTGTTGTTGCTCTTGCTGTTGCGGTAATAGTTGCTGATGAATGTTGTTGTTGATGATGTGCTGCTGCTCTAGATATTTTATCTGTTGTTGTTTCTGCCATTTATTCTTGTTGTTATTTTGCTGTTGTTGTTACTGTTGCAGCTTCTCTGTTGTGGCTGCTTTTGTTACTGTTTTTGTTTATTTTGCTGATTATTCGCTGACGTCTTTCTTGTTGTTGTTGCTGCAGCTGCTTCTGCTGTTTCTGTTCTTATGAATGTTTATATTTGCAATTTTCTCAGTTTTGTTTCTTTGTAGTTGATGTTGTCGTCGTTGTTGTCACCAACGACCTCACATCGTGTGTCGCCATGCCGAGTGACATGTCATGACGTCACTTCACGCATTGTCATCACATGACCGTATGCTTTGACTTCCAGAGTGCCAATGCCTGTTTGGGGAATGCGACGATGGCCCAGGAGGAACGGGAAGGTGCAAGGCGCGCTCTTGTCGACGTGGCTACATCGGGGAGAACTGCGACAAAAAGCTGGTCAACTGCGGGGGATGGACTCAAATCTGCCACGCCCACGTGGACGTGTGCTACCAGGACGGAGATAAGTTCAGGTAGGTAGGCCTGAGGACTTTCAGTTGGAAAAGGCAAAGTGTAGCTCGACCAGTTCTACGCTTTTGTCGTAACTGTTTGCATTTACCATCTTTACTGCTCCTTTGAGGAGATGATCACCGAAAATAAAGTCATTTTCTTAGCTAACACATTCCAACAGAACCAGATTGCCAACTGCGGTGTTATATTTTCCCTTGTTAATTCATGGTGTTCGTCAGGTGAGCGCCAAACACGGCAACAAATAAGGTGGCCACCAGCAAATTATTTTATTCACGTGAAAAATTATGGATGAAGACTTGACTTTGATTATTGCAATGATTCCTGGCGATGTGAGGCTTGGCAACCAGTGTATTGTTGCGCGTGGATTGGGTTCTGGGTATCCCAGTCTGGTTTGAACGCATGGCCATGTGTTGGTGACCTCATCCCGTCTCGATGCACCTCGGCCTTTTTCACTACATAGGGCTGCCCCTGGCTAAGCCACAGAAGTACACGCACATCTAGGTGCAGATGCTCTAGCTAATAACTGGCAAATTGAGCGCAGAAGTACATGCACATCTAGGTGCAGATGCTCTAGCTAATAACTGGCAAATTGAGCGCAGAAGTACACGCACATCTAGGTGCAGATGCTCTAGCTAATAACTGGCAAATTGAGCGACGCTGGACGTATGTTGTATGAGCTACTCGGCGTTCAGAAGCGATCACTGCAGGTAAATTCGAGGGAAGTTATGCATATTAATGCCGTGAAAAATTAGTCTTGTAGTGCAAACACTCGCCTCGTGTCGCTTTGAGGCCATGAGGTACGATGTTTGAATCTGCGGAGAAATGTATGATTGCTTTTCAAGGCTAGATACATTACTTCCCCCGTACTTTCCGGAGCTGATATGAGCACATAAGAAGGAATCAGGAACCTTGAATATGAACTTGGAATTCGTTATTTGTTACACATGACTAAGCAACAAGGAAAGAAAACAACAACCCGAGTCTCAGCAACATTGGATGGGCAGCCAATGGTTAACTGCAGGGCGCTGGTATTAGGTAGGGGTGCTCTTTGTGGAATAGAGACGGTGCCAGTAGCTAACTAGCTTGACATGCCTGTGTATTTGTTCATATTAAGGTAATTGTAGATGAGGACTCAGATGGCCCAGAGATCAAAAGTAAAGTGTATAGCTGTTTGAGGTACAGTTATGGATGGAAAGACACTATGTCAAACCAACACCTTTGTCGTTTCACTCACTTTTCCCGAGATACATGTATAAAAAGTACTCATTTGAGGGACAGATACAGATACATACACTCAAATATCCTTTCTGTGAATAAATAATAAAGGCAGATGATTTGTGGGGAGAAACTTAAAAATGAACAGGCATGGAACAATCGAGATGATAATGACGACGACGACGATGATGATGACGACGACGACGATGCCGATGATGATTGATGATGATGATGGTGATGATGATGATGATGATGATGATGATGATGATGATGATGATGATGATGATGATGATGATGATGATGATGATGATGATGATGATGATGATGATGATGATGATGATGATGATGAAGATGATGATGGTGATGAACTTGATGAGGGATAGATTTAACTTCTCCCCATCTGACCAAGTTCAAACTGTGCAAAGAGGTTTGGTAATCTTTTCATGGGTTTTCTTTGTATTTTCAGAGACTATATTTTCTATTGGAATACTCAGCATTGATTTTGAATATAATAATAGATATGTGTCCTTTAATATTCACAGAAAGAAGTCATGACCGTTTTTGCGCTCCAGCACTCAACCATTTCATTCTGCCGTTGACGTACCTTGTAACGAACCTTTGTGCCTTCTTCCTTGATTAACAGCGTTGGTACACCGCAACATCACAAGTATGTGTTCATGGGTTCTTGATCATACAGAGCAGATCCTATTCTCGACGGAAAGCTAAATACCTAATTTACAGCGAGAGGTCAGAAGCTCACAAGACACCTCAGTGACTCTCCAAAGTCACCTTTCATGTGTCGACTCATCTGTGTGGATTGTAATGAGAGGATGTGATTTGTATGGAATTTCCCAATGAATCTTGTCTATTTCAGCTCACTTCCTTGTTTCCACCCGGTGATTAGTCCCTGTGTTTGGGATTAGCACAATTATCTTCCTTTTATACAACTCTCCATATTTCCTTGGGGCAATATGTCTTCCCTGAGTTCCCAAGACGTGAACGACCTCCACATCCCAACCCACCACCCACCCCCAAGCGGGACATTTTGATTCCCCTTCCCCCCTTATGTTCCTCGTCCTTCACAGTCGCCCATCCATCCACATTCAAGTTGAGATTCATGTACAACCGAGTGATGTGTGCTACGTTGAGTAGGTCGAAGTCAACAGCACAGCGTACTATCACCTTGTTCTCTCTTCCTCTTCTCTCTGTGTTCGTCATTACGTCCTTGAGTCTGCCCATGCGTCTATCCGCGTGCGTGTGCGCGCGCGTGTGTGTGTGAATGTGTGCATGTGTGTGCATGTGTGTGTGCGTGTGTGTGTGTGTGCATGCGTGCATGTGTGCGTGTGTGTGTGTTTGCGTGTGTGTGTGTGTATGCGTGTGTGTGTGTTGGTGTATATGTTTGTGTGTGTGTGTGTGTGTGTGAATCCGCGCGCATGCGTGTGTTCGTTCATCCGTCCGGTCGGCAGGCTATCTATCTCCTTCGCTCGCTCGCTTGACCTCTCTTTCTGTCTCTCTCTCTATCACTTTTCCTTCGCCTCCCTCCACCGTAACTCCAACCAGAACTTGGCCAATTATAAAGTAACTACTGACGTACGCTCTACCGAAACCCCAGGCACTCCTATCTTACTCCGATTCTTAGACTTCCTTCTGCTCTTTCTCTTCTTGCGAATCTTCGGAATTGCAGCTCTGTGAGGCCGAAGATGTAGTGGGAGACAATGCCCGCTGATGGGTTCTTCCATGATATCCAGTTCCGGATTCCGGGTTGTCATACGGGATCGGTAAATTGCAGGATCCCACAGGCGGAAATGAAAGGACTCTCCCCCGCGCGAAAGGACACTGGGAGCTCGGAGTGGACACAAAGCCCATAATTGAGGACTGTGGGGAAGAGTGGGAGCCTTATGGTCACTCCCACCGAGTCCTCTTGGTCTCGCAATGACGGCGCTGTTTGTGTTTAATTCCAAGGTCTTCCTTTCATTGACTTCCCGTCCTCGTGTTTGTTTCATAGCTGGCCCTGAATTGATTCAAGGAAAACACTTGCATGCAAGGCGGTGTGACTCCTGTTTTGCTGAGATACACACCAAGTCCTGAGGCTTCGTCAGCGGAGGCAGATGTTTCCCTACGAGCAAGTCTTCGTCAACACGTCTTTAAGCGTGGAGCTCGCAATGCATATAAAAATAGCTGAACGTCTGCAAACCATTGGAACGGTGCTTATCGAAAGAGTTTCTGAATGCACACCGTCTGCAAGTTTCGTGTGCATGTCGACGAACATTTCCAATCAAAATGTAAATTCGCACCCCAGGTTTCAGTGGGGGAAACATGGCTCGATGTATTTTTTTTGTTGCTGCTGCTACTGTTGCTGCATCATTGGTTCTTATAATATATTACATTGCTTCATCTGTACCAAATACAGTGTGCATTATAAAACGGTTGCAATTTTTGCCAGTTCGTCGTTTCTAGAGGGCAATATAAACTGATGGCAGGGGGTACGGACGGAAATCTCCCGTAGTTGCCAAAATCTTGTAAATCATTGTACCATGGACATTTATTCATTTTGATGTAATCCAAAGCATGTGTTTTTTGCTGGTTTGCCGCCTTCCAGTGATGTTAAGGTAATACGTGTTGGACACTTGACACCGATACAGGTCAGGGTCATAATGCCAAAAACCTTTACAGCAAAATAAAAAGTATATAACTCCCTGGATGATGGAATGGATTTTCCATGTTCGTCTCGATGCTTTTTTTTTGCTCCATTCAGCGCTACGCCGTCATGCCGTCTCAAAAGTACTCCAGAATGGGAGCTTGGCAGTTGTTGAGGACTTCCATGATAATGCGTGCCCCTCGAATTGTATCGGAATCTACGGTGATAATCGTTACAGGACGCGTGGATGCAACTACGCCGCAGTTCCAAGACGATAGCGTTAAAATTTCAGTGACTAACTCGTCTCGCAGTGATGCAAATATATCAGGGAGGACTGCTCACAGCGGAAGTCTCCCTTGGACTCTGTCGGTCGTGTGACCGCAGTGGTCCTGTTGTCCCCATCCGTGTGGCGCGTGCGTGCAGGTGCTGTCTCTCCTGCACACGTCTCCTTTGAGACTGCACCGTCTTCCTCACTATTGGCAAACCACTATTACTCCTACAACTACTTCTACAGCCACTACTACTATCATCACTACTTCCACTGCTACTGCTACGACTACTTCTACAGCCACTGTTACCTCTACTATTGCTACTAATACTACTACTGCCACTACTACACCTACTCCTCCTCCTACTACTTCTACCAACGCTACTAACACTACTGCTATCACTACTTCTACTACTACCACTATTATTAGTACCACTACTTAAACAACTACTACTACTACTGCTGCTGCTACTAAAATTACTACTACTACTACTACTACTACTACTACTACTACTACTACTACTACACTACTATCATTTCAACTAGGACTACTACTCCTATTACTACCGCTCTTTCTTCTACCACCACCAACACCACCAGTATCACCACGATTACTACAACTGCTGCTGCTTTTACTACTGCTACTTCTACTACTACTTCTGCTGCTTCTATTACTGCTACCTCCACCATCATTACTACTACTACTGCTGCAGCTGCCGCCGCTTATACTACCACTACTGCTACTTTTACTACTACGGCTACTTCTACTACTATGACTTCTACTGAGTATGTTACTGCTACTAATACTTCTACTATTATTTCTGCTATTACTACTACTTATCTACTACTACTACTACTACTAAAATACTACTACTACTACTACTACTAAAATACTACTACTACTTCTACTACCACTTCACCACCACCACCACCACTACTACCACCACCACTGCTGCTGCTAATACTACTGCTACTGCTGTTTCTACTACTACTTCTACTGCTACTACTACAATAACTGCTACTACCATCATTACTGCTACTACTACTGCTGCTGTAGCTGCTAATATTGCCACTACTGCTATTTCTAATGCTATTTCTATCACTATGACTTCTGCCGGTGCTGTTGCTGCTACTACTACTTCTACTTCTGCTACTACTACTACGTTTGCTACTACTACTACTACTACTACTACTGCTACTACAACCACCACCACCATTGCCACCACCACTACAACATTCGTGCCTTCATATACTAACATTAAGAGGTAAAGTTCGTGAAGAGGAGTGGGCACAAGAGCCTAAACCTCATTCTCTGGCCTCCGTGCCAAGTGCTGTACAGAAGGAACACGGTCCCGTCAGATGTATTAGCTGTCATGGCTACTAACATCCTCATTCAGTGAGTGCCAGGAAGATAAAAATCTCTAAGACTTTCGTGTGCAGAGTTACTTCCAGTGAAATACAATTGCACCCATCGTACATCTGCCCAAATAACCATCATTCGGTCCCATGAGAAGGTCATTTTTGACTGCCGTGATGTTGTCCACTGTCTGACGTCATCGTACAGAGACTGAAGACCCCTGTGACGTAGTATGGCAATCTACGGTGTAAGTACAAGCACCAAGTGTTCCTCACTATCCCCGGTCACGCGAGGCATTGACTGTGTCTCGAGGGGAATAATTGGGTTGGCTTACGTTTCCTCCTGCTGCCATGCCTTAACGAGGGGATAGTGTGTTGGTTGTATTGGATTTGCGCCCATGTCATGTAGTCGACTCATGCGAGAGAACTGGTACTGAAACTTAGATGGGCAGGGTTCAAGTTTCTCCAGGAACATTCCTTTCGACTAGATGAGCTATGAATCGACTGAGTGAATACTCTGAAGGCGCGGCCTCCGTGCAAAGATAAAGGTTTCCCCTTTGTTGCCCTTCATGTTCTGACAAATCACCTACCTCCTAACTGTAAGAAAATCGTCGCTTAGACTTGTAATTTTATGAGAAAAAGTAGTATTTATTATTACATACTCTTTTCAATGAGGAAGCATACCAAAATCGTTTCCATTTGTATAATGTGTCGCACGCTTAGAAAGAATATTAATACAGTTCGCACACAGTTCAGAAGAGCCGTCACCCGGAGACGTGACGATCTCCTCGCCCGACGAGCCAAGGAATCTGGAGCCAGCCGGGTCCCTCTTGTGGTGGAGTATTTTCCGGGAGCGGCAAAACTGCAACAGGGACTAAGGAACCTCCAGCATCTACTCAACGAGGACGACCGTCTTTCCCAGGCCATTCCTGCTCCTCCGATAATATTCAGGCAGCCCCCAAGCCTGAAGAAACTTAACTCACGGCAGGCTCCCTCCCAAGGAATCCACGGGCGGAGATTGGTTGCGTTCTGTAACGGCACAAGATGTGCTCTCGTCTGCACAGAGACCACGATCGCCAGGAGCCAAGTACTTCACCAGGTCAGAGGTAGCTACTCCTGCAGCTCCAGCGACGTGGTCTACCTGATGAGATGTCGCAAAGGGTGCCGGAACGCGTGGTACCATGGGGAAACCAGCCAGCCACTGCGACAGCGCATAACTGGGCACCGTGCCACAATCAGGAACCGCTCACTTCTGCCCATGGGGGAGCATTTCAACTTGCCTCAACACGCTGCGTCCGACATGCTCCTGCGCGTGCTGGTGAGGAATCTTCACGACACCCGACAGCGTCGCGTGGTGGAGCACCAACTTGTGAGGAAGTTCAACTCACACCATGCCGGACTCAATCGTGACCTGGAGTGAATGACCCACTACAAGTGAGGAAGTCGCCCCTCGCACGTGCTCCACTGCTAATCTGC
The DNA here is from genome assembly GCA_034096865.1 of Theodoxus fluviatilis. Classification (NCBI taxonomy): domain Eukaryota; kingdom Metazoa; phylum Mollusca; class Gastropoda; order Cycloneritida; family Neritidae; genus Theodoxus; species Theodoxus fluviatilis. The sequence goes on from JAWQFJ010011599.1 coordinate 40,499, forward strand.
CGAGTCGGGCATCAAGGCGTGAACTCCTTTCCACCTCCACCTAAAAGAACCCCACCAGCCCAGTCTCTCGCTACTGTACGACCCGAAGAAGGATAAGAATCTTCGAAAGCTAGCTAGTCAATCGCCTAATGGAATCACCAGACGAAGCCGAGCCTGAGAAGCGAGACTGACCAACGCCCGAAGGCACCAGTCGGAACTACTATCAGCTCGCAGCAACGGTGTTACGGTTCGCTAACACGGCCCTTTTCAGGGCCACCAAAAGTTCGACTTAAAGAATACCAAGTCGGGAGCTGCCATATATATACTTTTGTATTATTCACGTTTCAGCCCGACCCCGGCAACAGATCTCTTTGAATATATTACTTGACTGGGTTGTTGACGGCAAAAATGACCCTATTTTGCAGTGTTAGGAGTTATGGATTATAAAAAGCAAACTCAATGTAGTAAATGTCTTCTCCGTTCGGTCCTGTTCTAAGGCATTTCTTAGTCCTCTCTGCCCTCCTTCCTCCGCACTCCTCTTGGGTTTAACCGAAAACTAGCACTCACGATATCTGCTCTTTCTTGTCAAAGGATCATGAAATACTCTCATTGTTGTAGACAGCTCTGCTTTTCACGGGAAGATATGTAAATATAAGCTTATGTGTGGCACATTCAGAACGTCTCCAGTATCACAGCAACTTTATTAAAGCCGCTCACAATGAATTAAAGTGTAAGAATCCAGATAAAAAAATTCTATAGAAACTTCTATAGACTTTTGGTTATAGAATTCTATAGAAAATTCTATAGAATTCTATACGAATTCTGTGTCATCTATAGATGTCTATAGAAATTTCTATAGAATTCTATAGAATTCTATAACCAAAAGTCTATAGAAGTTTCTATAGAATTTTTTTATCTGGGAAGTACCAACCTGGGCCCGTATCCAGAACAGCGAGTTATTTTAATCCCGATTTATCTCTAAACTCAGACGATTCCAACTGTCTGTTCCGCTCTCCCTTGGCTGGAAACCAGTATATATAGCAAAGCGCAACCTAGGATCCTCTGACGAGCGTACCTTATCTAATCGATCAAGATAACCAGGGGTTAGGGGATAAATCGTGTGTTAAAAAGATAAATCGCCGTTCTGGATACCGGCCCAGGGCCCGTATTCACAACGGCGATTTATCTTTTTAACACTCGATTTATCCCCTAGCCCCGCGTTATCTTGATCGGTTAGATAAGGTACGCTCGTCAGAGGATCCTAGGTTGCGCTTTGCTATATATACTGGTTTTCAGCCAAGGGAGAGCGGAACAGGCAGTTGGAATCGTCTGAGTTTAGAGATAAATCGGGGTTAAAATATATCGCCGATAAATCGCCGTTGTGAATACGGGCCCAGATGCCTGATACCCTCTTATCTTGTTTTAATGAGAATCAGTGACGTCATCTGATATCCAGTGCGGCGGCAAATCAGATTCGAACATAAATTATATGAAAGATGATTGGATCCAAGACATTTTGATCTTAGCACCGTTGTGCATAAGGCAAAACTGATGAGGCTTTTAAAAAATAACTTCTTGCCCCCTCCAAATCCTCTAAGTAGACATGCTCCACTTTAGGGAGTCACGCTGCAGAACAAGGGGAGGCCTTTCTTGACAGAAATGACAGTCCTGTAGTGATCTAGCGCACCTCCATCGCTGTGCAGCAGGCAGAAGCGAAGGAGGAAGAGTGCGTGAAATGGGCACGTTAGTTTCAGAAACCCCGCAACCATCTCGGGCATTTTGTTTACAGGCTCTGCTGTTTTCATAAGATTATGAAAAGATGCAGGATTTTAATATATGTATTTTTATTTTTGCATCACAACAAATCATATTAATTATGTGATACTATAAATATGTGTATATTGTTATTTTTTCAATTGTATCTGCCATTTTCATGTTTTAGAAAATACAAGTTTGGAAGGGTTTCTTTTTTTTAGACTTACATCAACACTACAGGCTGATTATGATAAAAGCAATCAACTAAAAATGAATTTACCCAGGGCACGTGATCAATCGATAGAACTGTTATATTTTAAGACCCTCAACAAATACAGCAGCACTCAGATGGAAATGGTGGTAGGACTCTCAAAATAAGAAAACGTAGGCAATGCCGCCAGAACTCGATGAGCCATTTACTTGCAATATTTGCAGGCATTTCGCGCCGGCACGGGGGCTCCCCTCTGTGTTTAAGTTCTGTGGGGGCAGGAATAGAATCACGTCTCCCTACGCCAGTAGCAAAAGGCGCACAGCTAGGGAAGTCGTGGCTCGACCTGCTTACCCCATCTAGTTCCAGGGATTTCGTGATCGAAGGTCTTAGCCCACAAGGCTAATAAGCCGTATAACCTCATTCATACGTTTATTCGTTCATTCCAACTAGCTCCAGTGAAGTTCATGGTTAATGGCCTTACATGGCTTACAAAGGCGGATCGGCCGTAAACCTCCATTCATTCATTCATTCATTTATTCCTCCCTTCCTTTATTCCATCCTTTCTTGGACGCATTCGTTGTCAAAATAATCTCCAAGCACTGCTGACAGTGCTCGCGGTGACCGTGCGATGCTGTTACTTTCGCTGAATGAAGGCAGTTGTTGTCTGTTACGCTGAATGAAGGCAGTTGTTTTCTCTGTTACGCCAAAGATTATAGGTTACACAAAGATAGCTCATTAGCTCATTGTTGTGAGGACCGAGACACGTTGCGCCCCAAGCGGCTAGAACTATGGGAAAGTAATTACAACGCTTAGAGACATGTAAAAGTGCTTGTTTGTCGACGCGTTTCTGATGCGTTCCGATCATGTTTGTGAATACATTTACGGTGTAATGTGTAATAAAATGATTTGCTGCAATAATGGGGGTGTTTTGGCTTTGTTTTTTGTAGCAGGCGTTGTGAAATCGAAATATTTGGTTCATCGAAATGGATGGTTCTGCGCATGCGCGTGAGCCTACAGTCCGTTTAAACATTGCTCTGTCAGTGGAGACGCTACTGACTTCGCACGCCCGGGGAGTTATGCCAAAGATCCGGCCGCGTTAAAGCATGCAAAAATATTAATTAGATTAAAAACTAATCGAAAATAGACTGTTTTAACGTATACTTTCTGCACAAAACCCACAGAAGATAAGTAAACAAACCTCACCGTATGTACCTAGATGGCTAGCAGACGAATAATCTTTGTCTCCACTGACAGAGCAATGTTGAAACGGACTATAGGCTCGCATTTCGAACACACACATACACACACACGCACGCGCGCGTGCACACACACACACACACACACACACACACACACACACACGAAGAGACAAGGATACCTAGTGATGCCAAGAGCTGTCATAGCAGCATTCGAGGAGCCACATAGGGTGTTCTCATACAAGCTCTCTCTTAGTTTACGGAGGCACATAGAATGGAGCCGCTTCTTAGAGGATGTGCCTTGCATCTATCATACATGCCATGGCCCTATTTGGAGACCGTCATTAGGAGGGGGTGGCCGAGGCAGGGTGGTTGTGACACGGGTAAGGAAGGGCGATTAGCATAAAGGAGAAGGGAGCCACCAACCTATGAAGGAGCACTGTGGGAAGTGAGACGGTGAGTAGGGACTAACGGTGGTGTGGGGAATACATGTAAGGGGCGGAGGGGAGGGTAGGGGGAAAAGGGGAGGGGGCAAAATGGAGAGGAGAGTAAGAGAGAGTTAGTAGGGACTAACGATGGAGTGGGGAATACATGTAAGGGGCGAGGGTGAGGGGGGGGGGGGGGGGGGAGTTGAGGGTGCGAAATGAAGAGGAGAGTAAGAGGGTGAGAAGGGACTGGGTTGGAGAATAAGGCGCAGACTGGGAAAGTTTGATGAAAGAGGTGGCGGTGGATGGTGGATTGAGAAGTAATACAGTGAGAAAGACCGTTTTCTGAGCGTTGAAACTCTGTCTTTAGACAGGAGGAGACGGGCGAACAGTCTTTGGGGTTGGAAGATGTGCGAGGCGTAGTGCCGTGGTTCTATTCCCAGGACGGGAGCAATCTGGGTTTACAATAATATCCTGACAATTTCACAATTGCTGCAAGCCTGTGTCGGAGTTCTGTCTGTGAGTGAACATCTACGATGCACCTACTCCTCTGTGTGAATGTGTGAGCTCGGTTCAACGTCTATGACGTGCCAAAGCAAAACATAATTAATAATAATTACAGGAACTGTCCTTTCTTTCCAACGTTATTAAAATATCGAGCGTGTACAATCAAAGAGAGAAGCAGGGAGATGGGGGGAGGGGGGTGAGGGGGTTATGAGGGGATGGGGTATCGGCTGAATAAGGTACGATGGGAGTAAAGGTGTGTTGGGGTTAATGTAGGATAGAGACATTGAGTAGAGCTCAGTCAGTAGAAACTGTGGAGGTATGATAGGGTTGAAATTGTACGTGTTGTTGGGTAGGAAAATGAGAAAAGCTAGGGTGTAGTTCGTTTCGGTATTAGGGTGGAAGAAGGAAAGCCGTGAAAATTAGTGACTT
>JAWQFJ010011599.1:47500-55000 GCA_034096865.1 Theodoxus fluviatilis
CTGAGCTACTGGAGCAGGCCCCGAAAGTCCAGCAGCCAGGGCTTCCAGCTAATGATAGGGGTGTTGAGCGGCTCCCGCTGTATGCTGCTGTACAAGCATACTTATATTACTAGAGGGTTATTTTTCACCCCCCATTACATTATGCGTATTGTATGGCACTTCTTGATTTTGAGATACGGCGCAGAAATTAAGTGGGGGTCAGAGTTGGCCAATTGCGGATTATGGCTCTGTTGATGATATTGGACCATTACCCTGTGTGCTTGTGCAAATCTTTCGTCCAAATTAGGACTCTAAATGACATAAAGATGGGATTTTATAAGTTGTGCAACTAGAAGTTAAATTGAAATCGAGGCTAAGCCGAATTTGATACTTCCACCGCTGACAAGCACTGTCTTAAAGTGATCGCCGAGTTGTGGTATTCATGAGGTCTAGCAAGATACTCTTCTTCTTTGTCAGACCATTTTCTTTCAGATGTTTCATAGTAGAAGACGAATAAAAAGCTCCGAAATATGTAAATAGTTTGAAGTTTTGTCCGCTATGGACATATCTGCATATTCTGCAACGCTCGATTGTGAAACATTGAGTGCTTACCACCTTTGACAGCACAAAACTTTCTAACAGAAGGTCATATGGTAATGTGTTTGTGTGTTTGTGTGTGTGTGCGTGCGTGCGTGCGTGTGTGTGTGCATGCATGCGTGCGTGTGTGTGTGTGTGCGTGTGTAATTTTCATTGAGGGAAATTCAAAAACGTATATGGTAGTGTTACCTATATCTCAACATGTAAAACATGTCACGCAATGCTTATTTTGTGGTGGTAGGTCACACGTTCGCGATTTTACCGGACAATGTGACGGATGCGATGGGGGTGGGACGAGGGCGCGATTTCGTCTCTGTCCGCCGTAATCCGTCTTTTTCCGCCTTAATCTGTCTCCTTCCGCTTTAATCCGTCTCCCCCCGCCCCAATCCGCCTCTGTTCAAAGTCATCGCTGTCGTTGCTTGACCCCAGGCCTTGATGGAGCATCTGCCAATTTCTTCTTGCTTCCGCTACATTTGCAAGGTGATGTGGCTCGTTGACTCTCTCGTTACGTATAATTGCTCAGCGAGCGACATTTCGGAAAGAGAACAGCGCTGGTTTGAAAGGACTGCACTCAGACCTTTGATACCCAAGACTTTTGTCAAAGGCCTTGGGTTCTAAGGAAACGAAGAGTTTCTCCACAGAGAGCATAATCGTTGCTTAAAATGTGCTCGTGTTGTTATTAACAAAAAGAAACTGTTAAATAGGTACACCTGAATCTTTAAATTGCTCATCAATTTTCACCATTATTGCATCTTCGGGAAGATACTTCAGGGGGGGGGGGAATGCGTCCATTCTACCAATATATCTCTTTTTGGCATACTAAAGCGATTGATGACTGCGAATTCGAGGCGTAGGAAGACTTTAAAGCCATCTCGTTCTCTTCGTCTTTTACCGGGCGGAGTGCTGTCTTCCTGGCAGCCTGAAGTATGTAATTGGGGATGATACGTGGAGAGGGGGAACGGAGTGAGATGATGAGTTCTGTGAGGTGACTTGGGCTGGGTTGATAGCATAGCGGAGATTGAGGCGACAAGGGGAATTAGTGGGAGTCGTACCCAGTGAGTGCTGCGTTGTGCGTGCAGCCAAGCAGAGTCTGTTTGATTAATGTCACCATCTTGATTTTGATTAAGGTTGCAGTGAGAAGTCTGTACATTATCAAATATATTCTGTTTGTGAATCTCTGCGGCATGTCTGCATTCATCTCGTGGGTTTACATTTCCATGTTAGTGTTGAAATCCAAGTTAACTTGTGTAACCTTGATGTGTGTTTGCAAAGCGCACATAGCGATGATTTGTTGTGAATTTCTGACTCACACTTGTTCAAGGATATTTCAATATTCTCCTTGAAAACAAACATGTCTTTAAATTTCTAACAAATCAAGGACATGGTGGCACGTATAAAAATGTCAATCCTATCACGTTTCAATGCATTTTACCATACTGGGGGGAAAGGCTATGATGACCTACTAAAGGGGAAATCCAACCCCCGTTGCCCGTCGTATTTGTTACAAACCTGTCTGAGACGAATTCTCTAGTGCTGCAGTCATTGTCTCATAGAACATTGCATCTCCCCACTCAAGAGTTCAACCTTAAAGGCGGTCGTTTCCATCATCGTCTCGGAAAGGAGCGGAAATGATATAGGTACCTGACTGTGAGTCATATCTGTCTGCTTCTGTATTGTCTGTGGCGCGTGTAAGGGATTGGCTTAGTTATTCAATGATCAGAGAGTAATCTACAAGGCGGTTTGAAACTCAGATGTGGGTGATACAACGTTTGTATGAACCCACCACCTATATAACAATCTCCCACAAGCACATGTTAATTTTCTTGGTTTTTGCGGCCAACAGGTGCGTGTGTCCTCGTGGCTATGAAGGGGACGGGGAGACGTGCAGCGAAATTGACCCATGCCTCCAGCCTGACAGAGGAGGATGCCATAAACAGGTCAGTAAAGCGAGCACGTGGGGTCCTATATGAGGAGTTGGCTACAGACAATCAGTTCCCATGCAATAGATATCGTCTTGATGTGTTGCCATTATGCAAATGTTACGGGACAGGTCGTGCCTCGCACTTTTGTCACACGCAACCCGATCTGGGATGGTAGCCATGGGAAGAGAAACTGCAGTATTTTGTAGTGAGAACATGTGTATGATAGCCCGAGCTCGCCCATTTAATCAAAAGACCGTATGTGATTTATCCTCTCAGATCTATAGTAAACTTATTGTCCCTAGGAGAAATATTTTAATTTCATAGTCACAAAATGGGCAACCCTTGTGAGTTTATAGCATTACTAGATGGTTTAACCGTCTCCACCTTTTCCCGTCTCCACCTTTTCCCGTCTCCACCTTTTCCCGTCTCCCCCTGTTCCCATCTCCACCTTTTCCATTTCCCTCTCCCGCTAAATAACTGTACCGTAGATACTTCCCCCCCCCCCCCCCCACCCCCCCCCCCCCCGGCCTCACCCCCCCCCCCCCCGGTCTCACCGCACCCCCCGGCATCACCCCACCCCCTAGCCTCACCCCCCCCCCTAAATAACCGTATCGTAGATACTTTCCAATCCCCCCCCCTCTCCCTCTTATCATGACATCACATTCGCCAAACATCAACGCGTGATGAGATGAGCAAGCTCGGATCCGTAAAACCTCGTGCATCACGAAGCACACGTTGGAGCCGAGTTGCCTCCCTTTACCCTCAACAGTCCCATGACTAAAAAGTTCCAGAGGGAATATCTCCGGAATGGTTGGAGGTACGCCTTCCAAAACGCGACGACTACCCCCATCCAGTCACGGGGGAGCAACATGCCAAATTTCGCGGAGATCCGTGCGCGGGCAGCCGAACGCATAGAGGGGATGGATACACAGACACGAAATCGTTTGGGTGTAATATATATATAGATGAGTTGTACATTTAAAGCAAACCAATGTTGAACTTTCTGCGGCCAACTTTTCGAAAACGCGGCAATGAAATCAAGATCGTCTTCAACCGTGGGAAGCAGATTCCTCCCAAGTACGTGATCTCACCCACTAGACCCCCCACCCCCACCCTCACCCCCACCCCCACCCCCACCCCCTTTGTATCGTTCGTATAATTCCACATTATCATGGAGGTTTTTTTCCTATCTCCCTCGTTGTGTTCTTGGTCGGACCCTACTAAGCCTGACATTGTTGTTTATAACGCCTAGCATTGCGAATTCAAAGTGTATAGGATGGGCTGCGAATACGCCTATGAGAGCTTGACCTGCTCATGAACAATCTCAATGTCAAACAGCCGTGGGAAGTTGCTGTCAAAAGTTTTTACACGAGAACACGCTGCACCGTTAGACACTCCTGTTCCTCCACGGCTCCAACAAACAACGGAAGAGCAGATTTTTTCCTTGTCAGTGGAACTTCCAAAAAATATATTGAATGGCATTTCCTGGGAAATGTATCAACAGTTCACGATTTCGTAAACTGAAACCAGAGAAAAAGGCAATGATGGGACTCTGCACAATTACCATTCCGTGCTGAAGGCAGCCATAAAACTGGCGGCATATTCATTGTTTCTGAGAAGAAAAACTGGACAAAAACGAATGAAAAAGAAGTGTCTTGACTGATATCCGTTCGAACGCTCAGTAATTTCCTATTACAAAACGAAACTACTGAGTCCTCAGAATTAGGCCGATTGCTGCTGCGCGTCCTTCGTGGACAATAACAACTATTTTTCCAAACAGACCGCTCGAAGGAGTCGTATTACTTTTCTTTCAAAAACATGTTAATACATTCATCACGTTCACTTTTTATACTGAGTCCTTGATCGTTTACGCTGAGGTGCAATCCAGTATTACAACTCCGTAGAGAACAAGGCTCATGGACTACATAAGGATGAAGCCAAAATCGTTGCCTTGTCGAGAGCATAATACAGTACGACGAATATGTTGAAACACACTGTCGTGCACTCCAAATAAGACATCTAAGTGCTCCTTTCTGAGGATTATTTAAAGTTGTTCAGTACGTCAATGTTTATATACAGCAACGCTACTCTCAAGGACAGTCATGAGGCTCAAATAACAAAATTTTAAAACTGTGTTTTGTTTGCTTAAACATAACTAAAACTTTGGCACTATATACAGTGAGGAGATAATGATGATAATAATGATGCTGCTGCTGCTGCTGATGATGATGATGATGATGATAATACCTTTATTTCGTGCTCAAATACATGAGAATTCTTTGTGGGGGTTTTCACCCCGATCGCCACTGTGCAGTGCCCAATATCTGGTTTTACTCCTCCGCCCGAGAGGCAATGCGGGTCATGCACTTTGCCCAAGGGTGCAACTCTATGATCCGTGCTGAATTGAACACTCCATCAGCTGGCTGCAAGGCGAGTGTTTTAACCACTGTCCTTCTAGAGCCCTACTCGATGACTAATGAAACTAGAATGTGAAATGCACCAAAGAAAAAGAGCAGACTCTGTTTTCAGATAAAGCAGAACAGGAGGACAGTCATACTTCAGATTGATGAAGTCCCATATTCAGGGTCGACTTTGCTGCACAAGCTCACGGAGGTCACCAACCAAAATTCTGTAATCCATTTAAGGGGTCTAGGTCGTCGTTCATCACCTTGCAAATGACTTTGTCAAGATCGATCCCGTTCACTTATCTTTCAACTCCGCTGATTATTGACAAGAGAGCCCCAATAACAACCAACTTCATAGCGAATTACCAAAAGCTGATTTTTCTGTGTACTGGGGGAAAACCCCGAATCAATTGCCGGTTTTTAAGTCTGTAATTTACCGATTGATATAGAAACGGATCTTGGGCTGCGAATGAGGTATCTGTGCGGATAAGAGATAATTCATCGAAAGACGTGGTCTTGTGCAAAAGAGATATAGGACTGAAGAAACAGAGCTTCTTCTGGATACCATCGAAAGACAATGTAGCGAGCAACGACGGTGAAATAGCTAGGAGCATGTCCTGTTTTTCAAAATTCATTCATTGTCTCAAAAGACGAAGAAATATAGTGTCTGGAGACTACCGACTTCAATCCAACAAAATCCCTGGGCCCGAGGCAGTTTCGTGCTCAATCCGCCCAACTCAGCAGATGCGTTTTTTTCTTTCCAACCTTGCTTGGTGACCCCTCCATGTGCTGGAAATGAGAGAGGGACATGTGGTGTTGTTACACTTGCTTTGTCGTCGTCTCAAAGAAGAGACACGTGATTGCTGCATTGCTGCAGGACTTCGAATTTTTGGTATATTAAAAAAAGTGTGTTGTTGTTGCTGCTGCTGTCGCTGCTGCTGCTGTTGTTGTTGGTCCACAGGCGGCAAAGAGAACGATGTCGTTATCTTTAGTTGGAGACTGAGATGGGACGAACCTGGAGGTGGCTGATTAGTATATTCATGTTCGGAAGCCTCTTCAGCATGTTTGCACGCGTGGGGGAACAGGAGAATAGTGTCGCTGGTAGCACTGGTTCTCTGTGCGCCGCGCTCTCTTGCAGCATCAATAGTTCACATGTCCCTTGATGCCGTGTCAAAACTTACAGCGAAGAAAGCAAACACATCGCTATCAAGTGAAAGTGTGGAAAAGGTGAGGCATTGCATAATGTTGTAAACAGCTGCGCTGTTTAAAGAAGCACTTTGGGGGAGGGGGGGGGGGGACGGGAAAAAGTACAGTTTTGCACATCGTCGTATTATGGTATGATTCTCGTCACAAGAAGGGACATGCGAGATCACTATGCTGTGATGCAAATGTTGGGAATTAACATAGGGAATGCATGCACTGGAAAATAGTCGTGGAAAGCAAAATGGAAGGTCTGTGTCATGTCATTTGCTCCTGCTAATTGTTCATAGTCTTTGGAATCAACCACTAAACATGATGAACATAAAGCAGAAATCGTCCAGTAATGCTGGCATATACCACATTAGGACACGATCCACGAAATACAAAGGAGCGGGCACCGTTCAGAGGCTTGATGCAAACTGGCATTGCGAAAGGAAACCCTTCATAACTGCAGCGATGGACTACTACTTCAAAGGATGCCGCTCCTCAAAACCGATTCTTCACTCGTTTTAATCAGATCAGACCGCGGAAGGGAAATGGACGACGATCCAAGTGTTTCTGGATATGGCGGAAACTCCAAGTGCCCGGGGAGGATCCGGCCTGTCCTTGAAGTGAAAAAGACAACGTGGTCATTTCGTTTTGCAGATGAGCCACGCATGGAGAAAAAGAGAAGGATTTCTTTTGAAAATGTAGATGAAGGACCTTGAAGGACAAAAGAAGGAGAAAGAGAGAGAAGAAAAGGCAGATGATGGTAAACAGAGTATGACAAGCAATTGTACCAGTTTTGTGTCTGCAGTTTTTATCCGGACGGCTGGAAGGCAAACAAACCTTCTCACAGTTGAATTGTGTTCAATATCTTAGACCTTGGAAACGAGACCTTTTCAGGTTAAGCGTCCTGGTTAATGGAGTGTAGAGGACCACAGTGCACGTTCTTTTCCACTTCAGTCCCACATCAGGACTTGTCCGCCCATTGAAGTTGTTGATTTACAAACACAAACTAAGAGTCCGCCAGGAGAGAAAATGATCGCAGTCCCGCTCAGGGTGTCGAGCTATTACTTGCTGCGTGGAATATTGCGTCAAAGATTAGAGGTTACACAAAGATAGCTCATGCCGAGCTTTTGCTATATAGAGTTACAAGACGCTCGGAACGCAGCGCCCCAAGCGGCCAGGACTATGGGGAAGTAATCACACTGCTTAGATACATGTAAAAAGTGCTTGTTTGTCGACGCGTTTCTGATGCATTCCGATCATGTTTGTGAATACATTCACGGTGTAATGTGTAATAAAATGATTTGCTGCAATAATGGGGGTGTTTTGGCTTTGTTTTTTTGTAGCAGGCGTTGTGAAATCGAAATATTTGGTTCATGGAAGTGTGAGCCTATAGTCCGTTTCAACAT
>JAWQFJ010011601.1:0-12500 GCA_034096865.1 Theodoxus fluviatilis
CACATACACACACACACACGCGCGCGCGCGCGCGCGCGCTCGCGCGGCGCACGCATGTACAAGCACACACACGCCCACGCGCGCGTGCATACATATATTTCCTCATGCCTTGCTTCATGGAAAAGAGGATATTAAACTTGTTCATTGATGGAGTGAGAATGTGTTGGAGTGACGTAAATATGGATGACGGTTTTACTAGTCCCTGCCTAAAGGCCTGCTGATTGCTAGATGGGAAAAGGCTATGTTTCGTGTGATTTCTGTGTACTTCTCTTCACCCCACACGACAGCAGCCCTAGGACTGTGTGCCAGGCATCCTTCACGTTTGCACGTCGTGTGTCGCGCACTGCTACGTGCAGTCACCCACGCAGTCTGCAGCGCTGTCTGGCAACCCCCACATCGCCATGTTGCTTGGAATGCGCTTTTTGCCATCCCCATTTCCACACTCCTCGTGTCGACTGCAGCCTTTTGCCTGTTGCATGTAGTCATCCAGTCGTGACCAGCTGTCAAACGTGCGACTTGTAACCTTAGCTCCTTCCCATCTCACAGTCACTATTAAATTCCCCCTATGTCACTTCCTGTTTGCCTCTGCGGATATGTCCTTATGTGGAGAGGCGTAACATACGTCAGGAGCAGGTCAGAGTTCATGGCCACAGAGATTTTCCTCCTTCATTCAGCATGAGTAGCCGTGCTTGAGGCACCGATCACATTGCAGCAGCGTCATGGCGACTCAGTCGGTCAAGCATTTGCAGTGCCAAAGTGAGTGGGCATGATGGTCGTTCTGGAAAGTTCTTGTAGTGTTGTCTTTTCATCCTTTAGTCTGTCTACTGCAGGCGATTTCGTCTTTCAGTACAGCGACAACTGTAAGCCTCATGTATGATTGGCTGATGTCATTCTTCCTCATCAAAGCAACGGAAGATTGGTCTTGAATCTCATGAGACACCATCACTGAAATGTGTTTCCAGTCGGAAATGCAAAACAGTTTCCTGTCTTCCCGAGGAACGCGAATGAGAGTCAATCATGCGACCGTGCTCTCTTGTCCTTAAAAGTGGTGACTTCCTACACATAGAAACATCAAATGGAAAGCTGTTGCTGTATCAGGAATTAAAATTATTTTTAGCTTGCTTTCGTATTCATGTTGTAAAGAATGGCTTCTCTCTAGACAATTATTAAGAAAACGCAACGCGAACTTGGAAGCCAGATGGAAATGTGTACAAGTCCTCCCGCCAATGACGTTTTTATTTTCTTGTAAAGAAATAACTCTTGCACAGCTGGATGTGCTTTCTGTAGAATTAGATGGAGATGTAAATATTAATCTGTTACTGGACGGCTACTTGCTCGCTGGTGTCTAGGGGTCAAACTAACAGTAGCCTGTCACACAACGTGCCAAAGTCAGTCATTCCACTTTAACATGCAAGATGACACAGAAGGCATCAGCAGTCAGGGAATACGTTATGAATAACATTTAATAATGATAACAGAGAAAAAATTATATATGTCAGTAACATCACTCTAATTCAGTTACTAAAAAATTATGAGCAACAGATGGCAGCCAGCCCAAAAACCTTAAGAGTCCTGTTACTCACCACGACAATGCCGAGAATGACCTGGCTCATGAATAAGGCTGAAATGGTCGAAGTCGGTGGTTATTCTGACCTTTGACCGCACACGCCACCCCGCCTGACTGATTTAGCACACCCGGGGAGTTATGCTAAGATACGGCCGCGTTAATGTATCTGCGTTTTGAGACAAACGTCTTGCTCGGCGGTACTGTACTCCATGCACCTTAACGGTCCGCGTGATTCGGGTGTTATCTTAAGCTAAACGACGTTTCTTGGCAGTATTACACCCCAATCAAGCGGAGCACAAAATTTGCGCAGCTGAGTGCGAAATCTGGGTCACGTGGCGGCGTCTATTTTCAAGGCTCGTGATTGGCTGACTCAAAGCCAGGTCATTCACGGCTTTTTCACTCTCGACTATACAGGAGGGGGGGGGGGGGGGGGGGGAGAGAGAAACATCCATTCAAGGGGAAGAAGGGGATTTCTTTGAGTCCAATATGGTTGAGGACGTTGATTGATGGACTGTGACCTTGGTGGTTGTCAGTGCCCGTGCCGCGGTTCACTCTGGAGTTGTCTGGCAATAGAACTTGATCCTGACAGAGGTCACTAAGGCAATCAAGGAGGTTCGTCCTGTCCGTCGTGGCCTTCTTGATTGGTCCTCCTGGTGCTGGGCTCTCTCTTTGGTTGACTTGGTTGGGTAGAAGCCATCAGCAGCTCAGCCACGCAGCCTTGGTGTCTTCAAAGTTCCGCCCGGTCATGGCATGGTGGAACCACACCCCGGGCAGAAGGAGAGAGAGAGAGAGAGAGAGAGAGAGAGAGAGAGAGAGAGAGAGAGAGAGAGAGAGAGAGAGAGAGAGAGAGGAGAGAGAGAGAGAGAGAGAAGAGAGAGAGAGAGAGAGAGAGAGAGAGAGAGAGAGATTGATTGATTGATTGATTGATTGATTCTTTATTTACCAAGGATGAAATTTTAGGCATTTCTGCCTATCTTACAAATTGTCCTTGCTCATAAAGAAATGAAAACATGGATAGATAAGACAAAAAATACACAGTAGCTAATCTATGTACAACAGTTGGTAAGGTATATGAAGAATATGATCAAGAATGACAAAGATTTTAGTAGATGCCTTTGACAACTGTCAGCTCAGTGAGTCTTCAAGTTCAAGCAAATACGTGTCATATGTACAGGCGACAGCAGTGAGATCATCTGAATAGATAATCACGTATGGATGCTTTAAAAGACTTCATGAAAGTATTGTTCCTTAGGTGCAATGGGAGTGTATTCCATATCATAACACCTGAATATGTAATACTGCCTTTGAAAATGTCTACTCTAAGTTGGGGTAAAATGAAAGTGTTGCGAGATAGTGACTGGCTTGTTTGGGGACGAATGAAGAGATCAGTAAGATACTTCGGTGCTCGTGAATGAGCAATTGTATGCATAAGGATGCATTTATTGAGGAAGAGGTTTTTGGAAGGGTAGTAAGTACAAATTTTTAATCTTTATCCGTAGACAATGTTGAGTAGGAAATAATAAGCTTGACAGCTCGTCTGTACAGTGATTTAATCTTGTTCAAGTGCACTGCCATGGAGCCATCCCATATAACAGATGCAAAATTAATATGGGAATTTATGTGTGCATGAAAAAATATTGCGCACGCATCGGTGTTGACAAAATGCCTCAGTTTAGAGAGCAGGAAAATGTTCTTAGCAATAGTTTTGCATAAGGAATTGACATGTTGTTCCCAAGTTAGTTGTTCATCAACAATTATGCCTAGCACTCTGTGTTCTGAGACTTGCTCAATGATTTCATTTTCTAGCATAAGGTTGATGATTAAGGGTTGTCGTTGACGTTTTTGTCTTGTAGTTAGGATCACGCACGTGGTTTTTGAGGGGTTTATAACCATTTTATTTGATTAACACCATATTTATAAATCATCAAAGGTAACGTTCAGAGCGCATTGGATGGAATTTATGCTTCTGTCGCTTACGCTGATAATGGTGTCATCTGCAAACATAGTGCATTTGATACTTTCATTTGATATACTCAATGGTAGATCATTTATATACTAGCTGAAGAGCAATGGACCTAAATTGAGCCTTGTGGAACCCCTGACTGTACGATTCGTCTCGAGGAATACAACCCGTTGACATAGACACATTGGCTTCTATGTGTCAAGTAAGATCGGAAAAAGGAGACTGATGTTAGATTTTTCAAGTACATCGAGAGTTTATCAAGGAGAATTTCGTAGTCAACTAGGTCAAATGCCTTTTTCAGGTCCAAGAAAATGGTACCAGACAGTTTGCGGTTGTTTATGGCTGATAGCCAGTCGTTCACCAGGAAGGATAAAGCAGTTTGGCAGGAGTGATGGGAACGAAAGCCGGATTGCAATTGATATAATAAGTCAAATTGGTCAAGATACGAGAAAAGATGTTTGTGAACGTGTCTTTCTAGTGGTTTGGAGATAAGAGGCAAAATTGAGATGGGACGGTAATCATCGGGTACTGAAGCAGTCTTAGATTAAGGCAGTGGAATGACCTTGGCCTGCTGAAGACGAGACGGGAAGATACTGTTTCTTATACACAAATTATAAATGTGTGTCAATGAAGGTAGTATGGCGGGAAGCGAAATTTTTAGTAAATGAGAACTGATGCCATCGAGGTCCGTGGATCGTTTGTTTGGAAGTTGAAAGATGTATTGCATCACCTCATGTGAGGTGACAGTAGGAATATGGAATGCAGCCTCATGAGGAAGTCTTTCATTACAGAAATCCTCAATACGTTGAACAATATCCCTTGATAGACCGGGAGTGTGTTTGGTCGATTTTGCATGGATTTTGTCAGCTATTGTCGTGAAGTGTTCGTTGAATTGTTCAGCATTTATAGATGGAGGTATGTTGCAGACTGTTTTGGAAGTTCTGATGAAGGTATTATGTCCGTGCCATAGAGATATATATATATATATATATATATATATATATATATATATATATATATAGAGAGAGAGAGAGAGAGAGAGAGAGAGAGAGAGAGAGAGAGAGAAATTGGCGCTTCAGTCTCTCGGGCTTGGATAGGAGGGGGGGGGGGAAGTGGGGGGAGAGGGGGGTTCCTCCACCAGTCTCTTGAACAAGGAGTCTTCTTGTCTTCGACTGCGCCAAGGGTTTGCTACAGGAATGTATTTATATGATAGCCAGTTTTCCAGTCATGTTCCGGCTTTGTGAGTCTCTGACTCCTGAACCTTGTGCACCTGTACGTGCCATACCGATCGCTCAGGACGCTCTCCTCCACACAGATGCTCGCTTCTCCCTTGGTAGTTATAGCAAACGATCGTTTTCCGTTTAGGTCCCCTGACTAGGAACTGCGTTCGTCTTACAGAAAACGTATTACTGTTGCTTCCTGGAGGGCAATTTTGAAGGAATGCAGGGGATAGTGACAGGCCAAGAAGAATTGCACAAATTATTCTGAGCTGTCCGTTTCCACGCAGCGAATTCATCGTGTTCGCAAATTACGTCACTCATAGGACCCCAACTCTAAATTTCGCATCAAGCCGGCGCCTGGTTTCAAACAGGGAAAGAGCCCTACTTTAGAGTCAAACCCACACACCGCTGGCACTCAAACCCATTCCAAGATACATGTATATATACGCCACATATCCGTAACAACACATACATATGCACGCAACAACACATGTAATTGCACGTACAAGCGCGCGCGCGCACGCACACACACACACACACACACACACATGCGCGTGCACATTGCACTTTTATGACATCATACTGATTGATCAATTGGTGGAATATACTAATTCACTCAGTAGTTCGTTTCCATACTTTTTCTTTTCTGAGTCACACATTCAAACCTACTTTAGCTGCCTGCCTAATATTGTTGATACGTGCATATTGCCCATAAACAATTTGAAGCGTGAACTATGAGGAGGAGAAAATATAAAAGGTTCTTAAACACAATGATTCAATGAATCCCATGTGCAAACAAAAACAACAACAATAACATCAACAACGGCAAAAGCAAATGTATTAGCATTGAAAATACTTTGTGACATCATAATGGCTACAGGGTGAGTGAGAACACTCAACCGACAATCATCTCTGTTTACAAACGTTATTAACAGGTATCGTTAAAGTTTGAAACCATGGGTGGTACATTTCTAAAAAAGACATCTTGTGAAAAGTGACTTCAGGAACACTTACGTAAAAGTCAACAGCAAAGAGTGCGATTTTATGTACTTTTTTCATGCAAACACTAAAATAAAACCAAAAGTGTTTATTTTTTTAATCTCTTTGTCTCCTACACAATGAAAAGTCTGTTTCAACACCAGAAAGGCGTCAAGCTTCACACCAGGACACTGTTGCAATTGCATCTACTTTTCTTACACCAAGACTCCAATGAAACCAAAAGTCGTGGTTTACCACTGTGTCCCCTACAAAATAAAAGTCTGTGTTTTAACACCAAAAAGACACATGGCAGAGTGGTTTAAATAATGTGAATCATTTCAACGAGGGAAAAGGCGATAGTCTGCTCAGAGCATGAAACAGATCAAAGCAGAATGAGAACACATGCATGACCTACTTTTTATCAACAATTCCCTTGAATGGCCAAGATGCCACAAAGAGCAGCAGCATAGATCGATTGTAACATAAGACTGTGGTTCAACTGAGTTTGTCTTCTTCATACTGCATGACTTTCAAATGCTACTTATGGTTTAGTTTGCTTTAATGATACTAAAAATATTTAATAACCATCAAGTCGGATAACTGTTAAACAATAAACATTATGGATTCCGGTAGAGCTCCACCATAGTCTATAGATATAAACGTGCTTGTGGAAAATATGTTCACCGCCAACTCATCATGCATTACTGAATTGTGAGCTTCAATGGCAAAATCAATAAATGCAGAAAATAAATCGAATGAGGTCAGATGGGAATATCTGTCGATTCTGAATTGTGGTTGTTTCAATTCTCACACTAGAAGCAATCTACAACATGCTGAAATAAAGGTGAGCATAGGTTAAACATAGACAGCATGTGATGTGTAACTCATAGCTCTTTGTAATGGCGACACAGCACAGAAGCACATCTGAAGTACATTCACCATAGATGTTTCGTTTTTGAACTAACTTGAAATATTTGTTCGGTTTTTATGCCTGGAGAGAAAATAAGTGTTTCATGAGGCGGACGTTAAATTGATAATCAGGGGCTTGTCCTGATGTTTTGAACTTTCTTAATAATGGTGTTTGAAGAAATTGATATAAGGTACTTTCAAAGGAAAATTTTGATTAATAAAAAGTTTAGTACATTGATTCATCTTAATAGGAAAACGGTCTACCGTATTAATATTCTTTCTTAATGTTGTCATCCAAGTTATAGAGTATGTTGATGGGAGTTTTGCATTGCAAACATTTCACAGTAAAAAATAAGCGCTTTATCTTCATGATATATCTTCCCAAAAGTAAAGGTTTCGTCGAAATGGTGAAGGATGAGCTACAAATGACTGCAGCAAACCGACACTTCAAGCACATCAGCAGACTACAGGTGTACATGGCTGGTATTTGTGTTTCACTTCTGGCACCTCCTGCTTATAATTCACACACAGAAGCTATATGAAATGTACAATACGTATTATCCAGCAGAAGATAATTGTTGACTCTGTCAGTCCACCACAGCTGTAGGCAGGCCTCGGCAGACACACCACTGGGTTCTCAAGGATGCCACAGGTCTTTGTCCACAGCTCTGCCATCCAGCCACAGCCACTGTCCAGCCTGGTGCTTGACTCCGCCCTCGTAGATATCGGTGCCAGTGTGAGCTGCACGTGACTTCAAACAACGCATTTGACAGTCTTGGCTTTTGAACTTAAAAATCGTGACAAATAAATAGACAGAAAGGATGGTGGACTATGATATAAACCATATTGCAGTTCATCGTCTGAATACGACTAACACAAATATATAGACACATTCGTGCATGACTACAGCAAAAAATGCACGCAAACATGCATGCACGTAAACATGCATATGTACAAACATACACCAAGGTTTTGCACTTCTGCACGAGTGAAGTTTATCTCCATCCCACTCAAAATTATTTTGGCTAAGCAGTATACTGTTATTTATGGAGGGATTGGATCTGGCGGGTGGTCGATAAAGCATGTTCCTGGTATGAGTACTGGTACTCCCAGTCATCATGCTTGTTCATGGAAACACTGAACTGAAACCAAAAGATTGAAAGTAAGCTGACCTGACTTGCTTTTAAATAATCTGACAGTAAACATTCCAAACCCAAATGTTAATACAGTCTCTTGTTACTAGAGTCAACATATATGCACAGAAAAGCAGAGGTTAGGTCCAATGTGTCGCCTCAGTGCAAGGAAAATATTCAGTACGTCAGCTCCACAGAGGTGAGGGAATTGAAAACAGCAATGGCTGTAACAATGGTAAAGACAAGAGACATTACCCTCCAGATAGGCACGAACAGCTGCCCAGGTGTTCAGGTCTTCGATGATGAGCAGCTGGCCTCCCTCAGCCTCGCACGTGGCCTGGGCCTGTGTCCAGGTCTGGAGGTTTGTGTTGAGGCGGACACACTTCTGGGTTCCTGGGATGATGCTGTAGCCCTTGTCTAATGGACATACACCTGAATAAATACACAATGAAAGACTCTTCAGTGAAAAAATAAGTACCCTTTATGAGATATGGAACTTTTATATAGAAAGGTAAATGACAAACAACTGAATCAATAAATAAATACTTATTACATGAACGAACGAACTTATGAAAGTACGTACGATCAAACGAATGAGTGAGCGAGTGAGAGAGAGCAAGCAAGCGAGCGAGTGCGTGAGTGAGCAAGTGGATTGGTGAATGAGTAAGAGAGCGGGGGAGTGAGCATGCGAGTGAGTGAGAGAGCGTGCGAGTGAGTGAGGAAGTGAGTGAGTGAGCGAGCGAGCGAGGGAGCGATTGAGTGGAGCGAGCGAGTGAGAGAGCGAGAGACTGAGTGGCCGAGCGATTGAGTGAGAGAGCGAGTGAGTCAGTGAGCAAGTGAGTGAGCGAGTGAGTCTCAGTGAGAGTGACAGTGAGTGAGTGATTGAGTGAGAGTGAGTGAGTGAGCGAGTGAGCGCTTGAACGAAGACAGGAAGGAGGAAGAAAGAAAAGTTACTGCATAGGGATGATACTGGTCGAAAAGAGTATAAGTCTGATTTCATTATGTAATTCTTACCAAAATGTGTTAGTTTGCTTGCATACGTAACTTTAATGGTCGAAAGATATGGGGTTCTCTCAGTTTTTATCAGGGCAATCAAGACAAAAGTCTGTAGGTTTTTTAAAATGGTCCCTTTTCATTACTTGTCATTTTACAGTTGATCAGTGCCAACCTTACATCCAGTAACGAACAAGTCTGTGTCCATCTTTAGGTGATAGTTTTCAGTCGCAGAAATCACTTCTGCAGGGCTTTCACTCGCTTGGAAGAATGTCTCACATAGTTTCACGTTTTCACTCATTCCGTACTTTGCATCTACATGCTCTCACTCGCGATTGTATAGTCTCCTGTCACGCTTCTGAAAGGGCGGGGCACAGTCTGTGTGCAAGGGGCATAAACTACTTATAGGCATCTAGAATATCACGTGACCTTCCTGACACACTCCATATGCCACGAGCCCGAATAACATCACATGACTTGTTTGATTACTTGACGGACAACGTTTTGTGAGTCCCCAGAACAGCTGAACATTTCCAGCACTTTACATTTAAACTCTTTCATCAAAAGCCGAAACGACCTTGTGGGTCTTACCATACGTGACTAAGTAGGTAAACATTGTATTACAAAAGTAAAGTACTGCAATATTATTTATTTTGTTAAGACTCAATCTATTATATACTGTCTCCAACAAACAAACATAAATCAAACAACAAGGACAATAAGAGTCATGTCAAAGTCTAAGAATGATTGACGACCTGACAGATGAACCTAGACTTCCTTTGGATAGCCCCTTCCCAGTCCACAGAGCCAAAGTCTGCTCAGCCGTTATCCACTCCATCACAGAAGGGAACAGTCCTCCTCACAGAAAGCGAGATAGGCGCACCACACACCGTCCTCGTTGTCTGTATGTCTGTGCGTCTGCAGGACTGCCTCAGCGCTGCTCTCATTGTCTGAGCTAAGCTTTCAGATGTGTTTTTTTATCATCATTGTCAGTGTCATCTGGATCAGGTGGTGGCAAAGTGACTGCCCTTAGTCGGACAGGAAGTCACCCTCCACAGGGGACACGGTTTTTGATCCTTGGGACGTGCACGAGGGTGCTGCTTGATACAGTACATCCCTTCATTTACCTTGCCCATGATCTATACTGTATTGTCCGTGGCTGGGCCAGCTTGGAGGTGCATTGTCTCTTGACCTGTGGATTGTCACGCCGTGTGGCAGCGCCACCTAGAAAAGTCTGGTCGTCAGAACTGCGGTCGCACCGAGCTTTCATCCGATCCACACTGCTGCATATACACGTATGTCCCTGTGGACCTCAGCACCCATGTATCTTATCACGGGGCTTCGTCACGTACTGGAGGGGATCCTCCAATGGCCTTGGCAGCACCAAGGCAGCTGGGAGCCCGAGCCCAAACATCTGTCGACTGGGGGAGTGGCCCTCCACTTCCTGGACAGCTGATGTGAGGGTCTGATACCTTCAAGAGGCACTCGGCCAGGATCCGATTGCCCCGCTCTATCATGCCATCCGACTGAGGATGGGCTGGCGTCGTGCAGGTCTTGTGGATCTCCATCATTCAGGAGAAATACGCACGTCGCCATGAAACGTTTTTCAATGAGTTGGGTGTTGGCTACAGCGCAGTTGTGTTGTTTTCGTAGACGGCAGTCACTTCCAGCAATGTGATTTGCTATGTTTCGGTTTTGTTGCCACATTTGAGTAAGTTCAATCCTGTCAGGATGGGGTCGTCCTTATCATCACTCACAGTGGCAAGGGCTTCCCTGGAGGCAATCAGACAATGCTTTTTCTCGATGCATGCGAAAAGTCGCTCGAGACGCACTCACAAGACATCAGTGGTAAACAGAAAAGTGTTGCGACTTGTCATCTTTCACAAAGTCCTGTTAATACGGGGTTCTCCCAGCTTCCGTCGGGAAGTCGAAGTCCACAAATTCTGGTGGTTGTTTTTGATAAAAATTTATTCTCGCATTTGACTAAATCCAGCGACGAAAAATCAGTAATCAGCATTACCATGACATCTTCACTCTCGAGACGGGATTCTCGGAGGATACATGTGCTATTATCCACACTCATACAGGTGTCTTCATGCCTCTGTCGTGAATTATCTTCTTATGTGTGTAGTCCACGCTCTCACTCTTGGAACTTGATTCCGTAGAGGACTCAATCACTCTTTATGGAGCACGTTTTGCACTGGCATATCTTTTTCTTGAGTTCTCACCGTTCCTGTCATGTCTCCTCTCTCTTGTCACTTCATCGCGCCTTATATACCTATTGCAAGCTTTCTATAACAATCGCAAACGAACATGAATAGACCAGCCCTTTCCCATGCTGTCTGAACGAAGTCACGTGACTCATCAATCTCTGCCGCACCCCGGGCTACGTGACGTAACTAAGCAACAGCATGCAGAGAAACCCGGCGGCACACACTCCAAAGATGCCATGATGTTCGAGTGCAATCAAGCACATTCACAACAGAAGCATGCAAAGCGTATCAACGATTCCCAGGAAAAACTCAAGATGAATAAATAAGAAAATGGCAATTTACACACAACTCGAATTCCATAAACTGGATGATGTTTAACGTTTTATCCAGCTGTCAGCATGCTTATACGGTTTCCATGTTAATGTAAAGGATGCGGTTAATTTTTATATATGATAAAAAATGTTGCCTTCGCCTATCTATACTCTTTCTACCTCTTAGTTAATGTTTTGTTTTCTTTCGTTTTAAACAGCCACGAATGACAGCCTGCCTCCGTCTGTTGTGGTCTGCTGTTAGCGGTCTAGCGGTTGTGCTCTTAGGCATTGGCTTTCTTCATGTTGAGTGAGCACATTTGTCAAATAATTTAAAAACAAACATCTGCATGACGGTGTACTTGAGCGATGAAGCAACACTCCACAACCTAATTGTCGTCAAGCATTACTTACCAAGACGGCGGACATAGGTGGTCGCCTCTTGCTCAGAACTGGAGACAGAACTGATGTCCTGAGCTGTGACCCTGCTGGCGTACAGGCTGTAGCCCCTACGGTTGCACCCGACAGAGAAGGCCTGGCATTGGGACAGACTGGCACACCCTCTCCCACAGTCTTCTTTGTTTCCAGCCGTCTATTTCTCCAGGAAAGTCTTGTTAGTAGAGCCACTCAGATAATTCCCCGAAAAGGGAGCTTTGTTATTCACACCTTCAGTACAACATGACATCATTAAGACGCCGTAGAGAAGAGAAAAATCCAAGCAAAGCGTCAGCTTCATCTTGCCCAGTACAGAGAACACACCTCATCCAACTTTGCAGCAGATGCTGGGGATTCCCTCTCTCAGACTGACTAGCACGGCCAACTTACTTACTTACTTATGCCTATGACCCCTCCTGGGGCAAAAGCCGCAAACAAGAGTTCTCCAACCATCCCGGTCCTGAGCAATCTTTTCCAACTGTCCCCAAGATTGGCCTGTTCTCTTGACATCGGCGTCTAGGTATCGGCGCCAACTGTTTTGAGGTCTACCTCTCTTTCTCTTCACTTGCGGATTCCATGAAAGGGACTGTCTGGTGATGTTTGAGACCGGTTTGCGTAATGTGTGCCCTAACCATCTCCAGCGCCTTTGAATGATCTCTTGGTCTGCTGATTGTTGGTTTGTGCGTTGCCAGAGCTCCTCGTTGCTGATCTTTTCAGGCCATCGTATCTGTAGAATGCGGAGCAGACATGTGTTGATGAATGTCTGGATCTTCTTGTTGGT
>JAWQFJ010011604.1:0-10382 GCA_034096865.1 Theodoxus fluviatilis
AATATTGCAGTCTTGCGCTTGCGAAAGCACAAAAGCTGCAATTATCCATGAAAACGTTTTTACCGTACACCGAACGTATATGTGTTGTCATCGAGATTTGACACACAAGGTATCAATCCAGTGATGAGTGGTGAACATTGTTAACTACTTTTAGGGTCTCCATTGTCGTTGTACTGTATTTATTGTGTAGTTATTCATTGCTATACTGTTTTAAAGCTTAGAATAATATCGAATGGGTCGTCGGCCGAATAATGATCAATCAATCGATCGATCAATCAATCAATCAATCAATCAATCAATCAATCAATCTCTCAATCAATCTCTCAATCAAGCAATCAATCAATCTCTCTTCTCTCTGTCTTTTTCTTTCTTTGTCTCCCTCCACTCTCTCTCTCTCTCTCTCTCTCTCTCTCTCTCTCTCTCTCTCTCCCTTTTTAATCAACTCTATGAGACACAGAACTTCCCTCGCGAATGGAGACAGTCATTAATTGTGCCTATTTACAAGTCAGGAGATAAGTTACAACCCAAAAATTACAGAGGGATTTCTTTGCTCTGTACCATAAGTAAGTTATTCATGTCTATTCTGACAAGCCGTATGAGGAGTTGGGCCGAACGGGAAAAAAAGTTTTCATTTGAACAGGCGGGTTTTCGGGTAGATCACTCTACGATGGACCATGTTTTTACTCTTTATTGTGCTGCCACAAAACATGTATATAGTGGAGGAAGAGGGAAATTATATGCTGCATTCATAGACTACCAAAAAGCATTTGACACTGTAAAAAGAGAGTGCCTATGGTCTGTTTTGGAAAATCTGGGCATGTCAACAAAGTTTTTAAAAATGCTCAAGGCAGTGTATTTTCAGGTTTGCGCATGCGTAAGATGGAATGGTGTCGTGTCAGATCCTTTTGAATGCCCAGTTGGCGTGAAGCAGGGGGCAGTCGAGTCACCGATAATCTTTTGTTTATACATGACATATGTTGCAGACTATGTACGTAGTAATGGAAGGCATGGTGTACAGCTATTGCCCGGAATGGCAGAAATATTTTTGCTCATGTTCGCAGATGACGTAGTCCTACTGTCAACAACGCCAATGGGGTTGCAATGCCAACTTGATAACCTTTCGCATGTATCAGGAAAATTAGGTCTTGTAATCAACAGAGACAAAACAAAGGTAATGGTTTTTAGAAGGGGAGGGTTTCTGGCTCATGGAGAAAAATGGACGATTGGAGGTGCTGAGATAGAGATTGTTAATAGCTACAAGTACCTGGGATTTATATTTACGACCAAATTATCCTATTCATCAGCTCTCGAGTGTCAAGCAGTGAAAGCGAAACAGAAGGTTGTCCAACTACTAAAAACAATGTGGAATCTCCACACCCTGAACACAAGCATATTTTTTAAGCTGTTTGACGCTCAGGTGCTGCCTTCTCTTTTGTACGGATCAGAGCTTTGGGGATTATCTAAGAGACACCCTATCGAGAAGGCGCATTTATTTGCATGCAAGCGCTTCCTTAATGTCGATATAAAATCTTCCAACACCTTGTGCTATGGCGAACTAGGAAGATATCCAGTCTATATTAGTGCTATGATGAGAGCTGTTAAGTACTGGCTGAGACTATGTAAGATGCCAGCAGATAGACTTCCAAAGCAGGCCTATTACATGATGTTGAATGCAAACCCTCCAGCCCAGTTTAATTGGGTACAATCAATTAAGCGGAATTTGTCAGAATTAGGATACGGTTATGTATGGACAAACTGTGATACGACACACGAAAAAGGTTTTCTGAGGTCTCTCAAAAGAAGATTACGTGATTGCTATCTACAGGAGTGGGCAGCAAAAATTAGCAGCAGCACTAGATTTGCTCTCTATAAATCCTTCAAAAATAATCTGCAGTGTGAGAGATATTTGTGTACTATAGATATTAAGAAATTTAGAGATGTATTCATACGATTTAGATTAGGAAATAACGAACTGAGAAACAATGTCCGATCGACATCAGAACAGAGTCCACTGAAAACTTGTCCATTTTGTACTGAAATTGAAGACGAAGCCCATTTTATGCTTTACTGTTCTGTTTATAAGGACACTAGGGAAAAGTATTTATCTAGATACATTCAGCGAACAGACTGTACTACTGTGGCATATTTACTGAATGGACGCGGTACAAAAAAAACTCGAGATGTTGCCATGTTTATTCATTATTCTCTGAAGATTCGAGCAATGACAATCAACATGTCAACACGTCACTCATGTGATGAAGGAGGCTCACTGCTATCGCCGTAAAGATGAAAATCACGTCTCTTTTACTGTGTTGTATCTTAACCGATGCATATACTATTGAATCTCCAATTCAATGTCCGTCCAATTTTAATACATTCCAGTTAATAGAAGTGCTGTAAATGAGTCAGAAGTTGTACAAAATGTTTGTAAACAACTGTTTTATATGCAATGTGAGACTACATGTCAGGGTCAAATCATATGGGGTGACCTACAATTCCCAATTAGTTCCTAACTTGTAAGCACATATTTGTTTTACCAGTCACATTTGTGATGTCGAATGAGATACCAAATCGAAGAACGTGGAATTGCATCAGCGCAATCGAAGATATAAATTCTATTTGTAGATCGTACAATGATACTGTTGCTATCTTAATGATGTATGTAAACTGTTTTATAATGAAGGGTCGTCGGCCGAAATAAAGCTAATCAATCAATCAATCAATCTCTCTCTCTCTCTCTCTCTCTCTCTCTCTCTCTCTCTCTCTCTCTCTCTCTCTCTCACTCACACACACACACACACACACACACACACACACACAAATGTGGTGACAATTTTTTTATATTCTCAGTTATACAATACACATCAGTTATGACAAACTGTTCGCCCACTGAGTAGGAGTAAAAACGCGTAATTCTGTGCTGAACGTCATATCTAGGCGGAGTCGAAAGTCACATATGTGACCCTCCATCACTAAATGAGTCGGTTGCGCAGTCGTCATTTTGCGCAAACCGCCCACAAAGGAGGTTGGGGTTGTAGTGGTCGACTTCGCGATATTTGTTTATTCTGCTTCTCTAGTCCCTTCTTCATTGTATGAGTAAGTTTCGTTTTTGAAATCAACGTGTAAGAGTATGTTTTAATATTTTTTTGGATGTGGTTCTTAAATCATTTACAAGAAAACATCTGCGAACCGATCATCGACATCAGGTATTTTCTCAAAGTTTCGTAGCCGCCACTGCAACAGATCGACGCGGGAATACCCTAGGCTGCCAACCAAAGCCAAATTTGATTCGCTGGTGGTTGCTTCATCTCTGTGGCAAATTTCATGAGTCTAGAATAAGGGTTGCTAAGGAAAAAAGGAGAATAATATCTGTAAACTTGAAACGCGTTTTTCTCAAAAAACATCTTTTTAGGGTGTATATCTTCTCAGTCATGTGAAATCGTGTAGGGTAGTGATATTTTCATGATTCTTGCACCATTGAAAAGCTTGTTGTGTGCTCTCTTTTTTTTAAACATACAGATCTCAAAATGTTCAAAATGCAACGAGTTGTTTGTGATGAAGGGTCACATATGTGTTTGTGATGGAGGGTCACACATTTTGTGATGGAGGGTCACACATTTTGTGATGGAGGGTCACATATGTCTGAAATGGCACACGGCGACAACTCCCCTTTCATCCCTTGATTATATTCACGTTCAGAAGTCGGCAAACATAGTCCTTTAATGAGGTATTATCCAACCGTGGGTATACGAAAAAATAACCTTTGAAACAAAAGTCCATCTGAGATGAGGTCCGCGGTGCCCAGAGCGTGTGGTCCGAGAAAGGGAAGCCAATAGCTGCCCCAGTGTGGTCCGAGAAGTGAAGCCAATAGCTGCCCCAGTGTGGTCCGAGAAGTGAAGCCAATAGCTGCCCCAGTGTGGTCCGAGAACAATAGCTGCCCCAGTGTGGTCCGAGAAGGGAAGCCAGTAGCTGCCCCAGTGTGGTCCGAGAAGTGAAGCCAATAGCTGCCCCAGTGTGGTCCGAGAAGTAAAGCCAATAGCTGCCCCAGTGTGGTCCGAGAAGTGAAGCCAATAGCTGCCCCAGTGTGGTCCGAGAAGTGAAGCCAATAGCTGCCCCAGTGTGGTCCGAGAAGTGAAGCCAATAGCTGCCCCAGTGTGGTCCGAGAAGGGAAGCCAGTAGCTGCCCCAGTGTGGTCCGAGAAGTGAAGCCAGTAGCTGCCCCAGTGTGGTCCGAGAAGGGAAGCCAATAGCTGCCCCAGTGTGGTCCGAGAAGTGAAGCCAGTAGCTGCCCCAGTGTGGTCCGAGAAGGGAAGCCAATAGCTGCCCCAGTGTGGTCCGAGAACAATAGCTGCCCCAGTGTGGTCCGAGAAGGAAGCCATAGCTGCCCAGTGCGGTCGAGAAGGGAACCATAGCTGCCCCAGTGTGGTCCGAGAAGTAAGCCAGTAGCTGCCCAGTTGGTCGAGAAGTGAAGCCATAGCGCCCAGTGTGGTCCGAGAAGGGAAGCCATAGCTGCCCCAGTGTGGTCCGAGAAGGAGCCAATACGCCCCATGTGGTCCAGAAGGAAGCCAGTAGCTGCCCCAGTGTGGTCCGAGAAGTGAAGCCAGTAGCTGCCCCAGTGTGGTCCGAGAAGGGAAGCCAATAGCTGCCCCAGTGTGGTCCGA
The DNA here is from genome assembly GCA_034096865.1 of Theodoxus fluviatilis. Lineage (NCBI taxonomy): Eukaryota > Metazoa > Mollusca > Gastropoda > Cycloneritida > Neritidae > Theodoxus > Theodoxus fluviatilis. The sequence goes on from JAWQFJ010011604.1 coordinate 4,661, forward strand.
GAAGGGAAGCCAGTAGCTGAACCAGTGTGGTCCGAGAAGGGAAGCCAATAGCTGCCCCAGTGTGGTCCGAGAAGTGAAGCCAATAGCTGCCCCAGTGTGGTCCGAGAACAGTAGCTGCCCCAGTGTGGTCCGAGAAGGGAAGCCAATAGCTGCCCCAGTGTGGTCCGAGAAGGGAAGCCAATAGCTGCCCCAGTGTGGTCCGAGAACAGTAGCTGCCCCAGTGTGGTCCGAGAAGGGAAGCCAATAGCTGCCCCAGTGTGGTCCGAGAAGGGAAGCCAATAGCTGCCCCAGTGTGGTCCGAGAACAATAGCTGAACCAGTGTGGTCCGAGAAGGGAAGCCAATAGCTGCCCCAGTGTGGTCCGAGAAGGGAAGCCAATAGCTGCCCCAGTGTGGCAAGAGAAAGGAAGCCAATAGCTGCCCTAGTGCAGGTGTGGGGCGGTCCCACTGGGGTCCTTTACTGTCAGCCATCCGCGCATTTGCTGTGGTACAGACTCACAACTGGAACAGGGGCACGTTTGTTTCGTCCACAACCTTGAGAGAATCACGAGGGCTAGGCGTTTCCTACGTTCCTTGATAAAAAGGGCACACTCGCCGTGAAGGCGGGAGGCCGAGGGAGGTCCGGAGTTGGGGCTGGTGTTCGGAGAGATAACAGTGCCTGTAATGTGCTTCTTAGGGTCCGAGAATGGAAAAGTGTACGTTCATGGAAGTATTTGCTGTTCGAGCATCCATTTGTATATTTAGAGGAGTAGGTGTATAGTTTATTTCTAGACATACACTGCCGAATTTTTTTATCGCTTGCAAACATGCAATACCGTACACGAACGCTATATGAATAATGTCCGTTGAATTGATCGACATGAACCGAGGCGTAACATTTCCGACAAAATTGTCTACAGTTGAACCGGGGTTGCTTTTTTTTCGTTGAAAAATTTCCCGTGCCATTCGATATGACACCATGGTGTGTTCTATCAAGTAAAATACTGATGTGAAATCTGAATCGTCAGTTATTTTGTCTATCGGTAACTTCTTCACCTACTCTGGCGCCAGGACGCAACCATGTTCTTCCGCCTTGCCAGTTGATGATTGGCCGTCTTTTTAGCTGTAGAAGCGTCTCGCTCTCCCTCGACTAGCCATCGAGGGGAGAATCTTGATATTTTGGGCCTAAGAAACGCGCCTCAGGACGCAGAATGGCGGAAAGTTGACAGACTTGTAGATTTGTTGGATATGTGAAAATGAAGATATGCATGTGGCAAGCACGTGACTAAATGGCAAATGGAACAGATTAATGAAATCCACAAATGCCCCCCCCCTCCCCCCTTCCCCCTCCCCCCTTCCCCCTCCCCCCTTCCCCCCTCCCTCCCTCCGTCCCCCCTCCCCCCCTCTCCCCCTCCCCCTCCGCCCCACAAAAAAGTACGCTCGATCTAAGAAAAAAAGCTTTGTGTCGTGCAAACTTTCACAGGAAAAACGTGGCATTGCGCATGAAAGGACAATGCATCAGAAGATACGAAATGAGTGGAACTGAAAGAACATGTCAAACAGTAGAGAGGACAAAAGACGACTGCCTGCTCGGTGAAGACCGATGGACAAGGCGCAGTACGCGTGACGATGTTACAGTTGGCCACACAACATACTGTACATATACATGTATGACTGTCAGGAGTCGGTAACAATGTTACTTGGTGTTTGTTGTTGTTGTTAGAAATACTGTAGAGGATACAACCCTCATGGAATTTTCACCAATAGTCGGTTACTTTGTAGAGGATACACAGCACATGCAAATTGTACTTTTGTTGTTTGCTACAGTTGGCTTCACCGAGGATGACATACATTACGTGTGGAGTTGTTGTTTGCTACAGTTGGCTACACGGTGGATGACATACATTACATGTGGAGTTGTTGTTTGCTACAGTTGGCTACACGGTGGATGACATACAGTACAAATGGAGTTGTTGTTTGCTACAGTTGGCTACACGGTGGATGACATACAGTACAAGTGGAGTTGGAGTTGTTTGCTACAGTTGGCTACACGGTGGATGACATACAGTACAAATGGAGTTGTTGTTTGCTACAGTTGGCTACACGGTGGATGACATACAGTACAAATGGAGTTGTTTGCTACAGTTGGCTACACGGTGGATGACATACAGTACAAATGGAGTTGTTTGCTACAGTTGGCTACACGGTGGATGACATACAGTACAAATGGAGTTGTTTGCTACAGTTGGCTACACGGTGGATGACATACAGTACAAGTGGAGTTGGAGTTGTTTGCTACAGTTGGCTACACGGTGGATGACATACAGTACATGTGGAGTTGTTTGCTACAGTTGGCTACACGGTGGATGACATACAGTACATGTGGAGTTGTTGTTTGCTACAGTTGGCTACACGGTGGATGACATACAGTACATGTGGAGTTGTTGTTTGCTACAGTTGGCTACACGGTGGATGACATACAGTACAAATGGAGTTGTTTGCTACAGTTGGCTACACGGTGGATGACATACAGTACAAGTGGAGTTGGAGTTGTTTGCTACAGTTGGCTACACGGTGGATGACATACAGTACATGTGGAGTTGTTGTTTGCTACAGTTGGCTACACGGTGGATGACATACAGTACATGTGGAGTTGTTGTTTGCTACAGTTGGCTACACGGTGGATGACATACAGTACATGTGGAGTTGTTGTTTGCTACAGTTGGCTACACGGTGGATGACATACAGTACATGTGGAAGCCCAACGTGACGCCAGTGGACATAGACGAGTACGTGACCATGTCACAGTTCGAGCTTGGAGACATCCATGCCAACTCCACCTTCAAGATCACGCGATACGGTACGTGTGTGTGTGTGTGTGTGTGTGTGTGTGTGTGTGTGTGTGTGTGTGTGTGTGTGTGTGTGTGTGTGTGTGTGTGTGTGTATGTGTGTGTACATGTGTGTGTATGTGTGTGTGTGCATGTGTGTGTGTGTGTGTGTGTGTGTGTGTGTGTGTGTGTGTGTGTGTGTGTGTGTGTGTGTGTGTGTATGTGTGTGTGTGTGTGTGTATGTGTATGTGTGTGTGTGTGTATGTGTGTGTGTGTGTGTATTTGTGTGTATGTGTATGTGTGTGTGCATGTGTGTGTGTATGTGTGTGTGTGCATGTGTGTGTATGTGTGTGTGTGCATGTGTGTGTGTACATGTGTGTGTGTATGTGTGTGTGTGCATGCATGTGTGCATGCGCATGCCTGCGTGTGCGTTCGTGTCTGTGCATGCCTGAGTGCTTGTGCGCGCGCGTATATTTGTGCGTGTGCATGTGTGCGTGCGTGAGTGCACGTGTGTGTGTGTGTTGTGTATGTGTGCGTATGTTTGTGTGCGCGCGCGCGTAAGTGAATGTGTATGTGCGTGTATTTTTGTATTTGCGAGTGTGTCTGTGAGTGTGCGTGTGCGTGCGTGCGTGCCTGTGTGCATGTTGACACATAGGCTACATTTGATTCCGTGCACTCCCAGGCTCACCGGCCGTGAAGTCCTAGCAGCTTACATTACCGTCTTTACTAAGACTCAATGAATATTTTCAGTTCCACGCTTAGATTTTTAAAAAAACATGCAAGTAAAATACGTAATTCATCCCATACACTTTTGCAAACGTGGAGACTTGTAAAATGAAAACACGTGCTGTGATGCAGGCAACTACTCCATTCTGCAAGTCTACATCCATCTGCACCGCAACATCGGCTTCAACATCCTGCAGACGTACCTGCCCTGCTGCTTGATCGTGCTGCTGTCCTGGCTGTCCTTCTGGATCAACAGGGACGCCGCGCCCGCTAGGGTGTTGCTGGGTACGTACGGCCTTTCAGTGCAGGGCAACAGGTCTGTTGTGGCATAGGAGGTCGCGAGTTCGGCGCCCGGCCGCCCGAGGTGACATTATTTTATGTTTTTATTTTGGAAAGTTTCGGCTCTGTTTCTGAAGTTACCTTATATGACCCTGAGGAAGGGCATTGCGACAAGGGAGATATCCGTTACCGCCAGGGAAGATTAATAAAAGCAACGTTGGGATTCGGAGTATCTGATCGTGTGAGGAAAGAGTACGACGCACGTGAATTGGCTGTGTGGACGGGCGGGCTATAAGAGCCCAGGTGTCAGAGCACTCGGGCGTTCACCGAGGGATGTGGTTCGTGTCTCGGGTCCTAAACATTATGTCTGTAAGCAGACGATTTTTTAAACTCTGCATTAGGAATGAGTATAGAGGCGAAGTGCAAATCAAACCTCGATTGTGATGACCCTCGTGAACGACGTTGAAGGCAGAGAAATAGCTCTGATTTTTTTATTACGTTTCCTTAATTTTTAAGGTACGCGTGAGTGGCTGTTATTTTTCTTTGTTGAGTGCAGTAATTAAATTTCTTTTTCACGCTTTAGTGATCGCGCGCATTGTGCTCTAAACCTAGACACGGCCAACGTTTGTGCGGCAGGACCGGAATGTTACAGTCAAGTCAAAGGAATGGTGGTGTCTTGCCACGCAGATGCTTTGCTTTAAATACGTGGCCACCACATATGTGTGCACATGAGGGCCGCTTAAACCAGCTTCTCTCTTGTCTTGAGTATGTACCAAGCCTGGTTACGATAAAGAATCACTGCAAATGAGTTATATGTTTTATCGTGACACCAGACTGTAAGCTTGTAAAAACTTGCTGCTCTGATACCCGGCCATAAACGACTCGACAACACTAATGTTCCCGCTGCTTCTGCTGCTCCTGCTCAGTCTTCTGTTAACTACTGTTAAAACTAAAATTATTACCAATTAGCTTCGCTACCGACACAGGCATAACGACATTATTGTATAGCTATCACAGACAAGAAGAATGAGAGGTACGTAATACTGGTGCAGGCGTTACCATGAGTGACTCACCGGCGCTAAACCAGTCCTAACTGGCGAATTGCGATTCACCGTTTCATGCAGTCGTACACGATGGGGTTAATGTAGCTCATTAATGCTATTACAGAACATGCACAAGGACGCACAATTCTCATGTCCTCGAATACTTAGCCCGAAAATGACGTTGACATCCATTGGTCAGCCGATGGCACAACTCTTATGTTCAAATTGACATCACTTCTAAAGTTCTGATCGTGCAGTGTTCATACTTATATCATTTAATCGGAAAAGACGGAAGATTAAAACAATTATTACGTCTATTAAAAAAATCGAGTTAAAACTAGTTTTTTGCTGGCGGGTCACATGTAGGCGTCGTGCAGTTACGCACGTGACCACAATGCGTGTTGTCATTGCAGGCGTGACCACAATGCGTGATGTCATTGCAGGCGTGACCACATAGCGTGATGTCATTGCAGGCGTGACCACATAGCGTGTTGTCATTGCAGGCGTGACCACATAGCGTGTTGTCATTGCAGGCGTGACCACATGGCGCGATGTCATTGCAGGCGTGACCATATGGCGCGATGTCATTGCAGGCGTGACCACATGGCGTGTTGTCATTGCAGGCGTGACCACATAGCGTGTTGTCATTGCAGGCGTGACCACATGGCGCGATGTCATTGCAGGCGTGACCACATGGCGTGATGTCATTGCAGGCGTGACCACATGGTGTGATGTCATTGCAGGCGTGACCACATGGCGCGATGTCATTGCAGGCGTGACCACATAGCGTGTTGTCATTGCATACGTGACCACATAGCGTGATGTCATTGCAGGCGTGACCACATGGCGCGATGTCATTGCAGGCGTGA
>JAWQFJ010011605.1:5000-18163 GCA_034096865.1 Theodoxus fluviatilis
GTGGTGATGGAAATAGTGGTGATGGTAACTGTGGTGGTGGTGGCAATTGTGGTGGTGAAGGCAATTGTGGCGGTCATGGTAATAGCGGTGGTGGTGGCAATTGTGGTGGTGGTGGCAATTGTGGTGGTGATGGCAATTGTGGTGGTTGTGGCAATTGTGGTGATGATGGCAATTGTGGTGGTGATGGCAATTGTGGTGGTGACAATTGTGGTGGTGATGGCAATTGTGGTGGTGATGGTAATAGTGGTGATGATAGTAATTGTGGTGATGGAAATAGTGGTGATGGTAACTGTGGTGGTGGTGGCAATTGTGGTGGTGATGATAATTGTAGTGGTGGTGGCAATTGTGGTGGTGGTGGCAATTGTGGTGGTGATGATAATTGTGGTGGTAATGGTAATTGTGGCGGTAATGATAAATGTGGTGGTAATGGTAATTGTGGTGGTAATGATAAGTGTGGCGGTAATGATAACTGTAGCGGTAATGATAATTGTGGTGGTAATGGTAATTGTGGCGGTAATGGTAATTTTGGCAGTAATGATAATTGTGGTGGTGGTGGTAATTGTAATGGTGGTGGTAATTGTAATGGTGGTGGTAATTGTGGTGGTGGTGGTAATTGTGGTGGTGGTGGTAATTGAGGTGGTGGTGGTAATTGTGGTGGTGATTGCAATTGTGGTGGTGATGGCAATTGTGGTGGTGGTGACAGCAGGAGAGAATTGTGTTGCCAGTAAAGGATGGAGTTTAGGGCCTATCAGCCTTGTAGGCTATTATAAGGCCACAACGTCGACAAACACCCAATTTTGATGCATAAAAATACCTCACAACAGTGGATTCTAGTATAATCCATGTAACAGTTACATGAAAGCTATTTGATAGGTTCGAGTTCCACTGCCCATCAGCCCGAGTGAGGTATGTATGAACTCAGCCATGAAAAATCTCCAGACCCGTTCAAGTTTAATTCACATCTGATTTTTCTTGTCACCTCGTAAGAAGGAGTTAGGGATGGATGAAGCCCAGAGTCCATCAGCCATGCAGGTCTGCCAGCAGAGGAAGACCCACTAGGGACGTGAGGAAGACCCACTAGGGACGTGAGGAAGACCCACTAAGGACGTGAGGAAGACCCACTAAGAACGTGAGGAAGACCCACTAAGAACGTGAGGAAGACCCACTAAGGACGCGAGGAAGACCCACTAAGGACACGAGGAAGACCCACTAAGGACGTGAGGAAGACGTTGCAGGAAGGTGACAAGTCACCTGCAGATAGGTGGAGGTAGGAAAGGGGGGACCCCTGCATGCCAAGACAAAACAAGGCTGCCTGTGTGACGTGCTGTGAAGCCAAGGATCCCCTATACCATGCATTAGTCCCACAGCTGGCATTGATCCCTGCCACAGCTGCTGCCGCCTTGCACAGGCCAAGTCTGATCTCCTTTCTCCCCACATGCCACTCCTGACACTGGCTGCTCAACTCCGGGGCAGCCCCACAAAAGTTTGACGTCTGATTGTTTTCACACATTCAAATTCTGCTTGCCTCTCAGATTTGCACACAAACCCCTCCCACCTGTCTCCTTGCTGGAATGTCACCCTCTCACCTCCTTTTCCAATGTATTCTGCATACTCAAAGTCTCTCACTCTCTCACTCACAGCTCCATCCAAACAATGACTTTGTCCAGTGACAGGTCAGCCTTGGGCGAATCTGATGTCCAGTGAAGTGGTCAAAATTATCCCAGGGGGCGTCAGTCACCTCAGACAATTAATCCCACCTTTGGGAAGAGGTCAAGATAACTTCAGACAGCATCTGATCAAAACACCCTCTCAGAGCACAAAAAATGTTGTTTTTGTTGTCAAACAGTCTACCTAATTACAGTTGTGTTATTGATTAGTGCTAGTCACTTGCTGTCAATCAAATGTTCCATTTCCCAGAAAGAAGTGGCTACTAAACTTTTTTAGATTATTTGAGTTTTTCACCAAAATGAGACAATATTCACTGCCTGATAATAATAAGTAATGGTGATCGTTTGCAACATTGGAATTCCAGGCAGCTCTGTCCTGATATTCAGCAGCCTGGTCAGGATTGCCCATTGTGGCATCACTGTGGTGGTCATCAGGACTGACCACTGTGGCTTCTCTTGTCTCCAAAGAAAGTGAATGTGAATACCACTGTTTCAGCAACTGACTGCAGACACTAGACAGAATGTAGTCACAGAAGAGACACTAGACAGAATGTAGTCACAGAGGAGACACTACACAGAATGTAGCCACATAAGAGACACTAGACGGAATGTAGCCATAGAAGAGACACTAGACAAAATGTAGTCACAGAAGAGATGCTAGACAGAATGCAGTCACAGAAGAGACACTAGACAGAATGTAGCCATAGAAGAGACACTAGACAGAATGTAGCCACAGAAGAGACACTAGACAGAATGTAGTCACAGAAGAGACACTAGACAGAATGTAGCCACAGAAGAGACACTAGACAGAATGTAGTCACAGAAGAGACACTAGACAGAATGTAGCCACAGAAGAGACACTAGACAGAATGTAGTCACAGAAGAGACACTAGACAGAATGTAGCCACAGAAGAGACACTAGACAGAATGTAGTCACAGAGGAGACACTAGACAGAATGTAGTCACAGAGGAGACACTAGACAGAATGTAGTCACAGAGGAGACACTAGACAGAATGTAGTCACAGAATAAACGCTAGACAGAATGTAGCCACAGAAGAGACACTAGACAGAATGTAGCCACAGACGAGACACTAGACAGAATGTAGTCACAGAGGAGGCACTAGACAGAATGTAGTCACAGAGGAGACACTAGACAGCATGTAGCCACAGAGGAGACACTAGACAGAATGTAGTCACAGAAGAGACACTAGACAGAATGTAGCCACAGAAGATACTAGACAGAATGTAGTCACAGAGGAGACACTAGACAGAATGTAGTCACAGAAGAGACACTAGACAGAATGTAGTCACAGAAGAGACACTAGACAGAATGTAGCCACAGAAGACACTAGACAGAATGTAGTCACAGAAGAGACACTAGACAGAATGCAGTCACAGAATAAAACGCTAGACAGAATGTAGTCACTAAAGAATATCATATGGCCAGACACAGTCAATGCTCCCCTCAACAGCTGGAGGACCTGGCTGTTGGGCTTACTGGGCCCACTCCAGTAGCTCTGCCAGGGGGACCCACTCCAGTAGCACTGCCAGGGGGGCCCACTCCAGTAGCTCTGCCAGGGGCCCCCTCCAGTAGCTCTGCCAGGGGGGCCCACTCCAGCAGCTCTGCCAGGGGGCCCACTTCAGTAGCACTGCTAGGGGGGCCCACTTCAGTAGCACTGCTAGGGGGGCCCACTTCAGTAGCACTGCTAGGGGGGCCCACTCCAGTAGCTCTGCCAGGGGGGCCCACTCCAGTAGCTCTGCCAGGGGGGCCCACTCCAGTAGCTCTGCCAGGGGGCCCACTCCAGTAGCTCTGCCAGGGGGGGGGGGGGGGCCACTCCAGTAGCTCTGCCAGGGGGGGGGGGGGGCCACTCCAGTAGCTCTGCCAGGGGGCCCACACCAGTAGCTCTGCCATGGGCCCACTCCAGTTGCTCTGCCAGGGGGGCCCAGAGCAGCCACAGAGGTTGCCAGGGGGTGGGGGGCCAAACTCCAGCCAGCCAGGAGGGCTAGGGAAGAAGGGGGGGGGGGGGCCAAAGTCCGGCCAGCCAGAAGGGCTAGGGAAGGGGGGTGGCTGGAGAGGGGGTCAGAACAAGTGTAGTGCTAGAGTTGCTGACACTACACAGATCTGGTTGACCTTTGGCAATCATGCGCAATGGCAAACTCCTTTTCTCCTTTGACAATAAATTTCAATGTAAAAAGTCATCATTCACATCCTTCTTGAAAAACAGCAATTATTCATAGAAGTCATGCTACATCAGCACAGGTGTCATGAGACAGCACAGTTCAACAGCAAGTTTAGATTCCATTCAAGTGCAAATTCTTTATCTCTTTTACAGCACATTAAACTGGAAAATAGACAAGTTCGGTTTAACCTCCAGCCCTTCTCCTATCAGCACAGCATCTGCCACTGCCACTAGCTAAGCAGAGCTGGTGGTCCCCTTCAGGCCTGTGGGGCAGCCTGCCTTACACTGAGACAGAGAGCCTGGGACAGTCTGCCTTACACTGAGACAGAGAGCCTGGGACAGTCTGCCTTACACTGAGACAGAGAGCCTGGGACAGTCTGCCTTACACTGAGACAGAGAGCCTGGGACAGTCTGCCTTACACTGAGACAGAGAGCCTGGGACAGTCTGCCTTACACTGAGACAGAAAGCCTGGACAGCCTGCCTTACACTGAGACAGAAAGCCTGGGACAGTCTGCCTTACACTGAGACAGAAAGCCTGGACAGCCTGCCTTACACTGAGACAGAGAGCCTGACACAGTCTGCCTTACACTGAGACAGAAAGCCTGGGACAGTCTGCCTTACACTGAGACAGAGAGCCTGGGACAGCCTGCCTTACACTGAGACAGAAAGCCTGGGACAGTCTGCCTTACACTGAGACAGAAAGCCTGGGACAGTTTGCCTTACACTGAGACAGAAAGCCTGGGACAGTCTGCCTTACACTGAGACAGAGAGCCTGGGACAGTCTGCCTTACACTGAGACAGAGAGCCTGGGACAGTCTGCCTTACACTGAGACAGAGAGCCTGGGACAGTCTGCCTTACACTGAGACAGAAAGCCTGGGACAGTCTGCCTTACACTGAGACAGAAAGCCTGGGACAGTTTGCCTTACACTGAGACTGAGAGCCTGGGACAGCCTGCCTTACACCGAGACAGAAAGCCTGGGACAGTTTGCCTTACACTGAGACAGAGAGCCTGGGACAGCCTGCCTTACACTGAGACAGAGAGCCTGGGACAGCCTGCCTTACACTGAGACAGAGAGCCTGGGACAGCCTGCCTTACACTGAGACAGAGAGCCTGGGACAGTCTGCCTTACACTGAGACAGAGAGCCTGGGACAGTCTGCCTTACACTGAGACAGAGAGCCTGGGACAGTCTGCCTTACACTGAGACAGAAAGCCTGGGACAGTCTGCCTTACGCTGAGACAGAAAGCCTGGGACAGTCTGCCTTACACTGAGACAGAAAGCCTGGACAGCCTGCCTTACACTGAGACAGAGAGCCTGACACAGTCTGCCTTACACTGAGACAGAAAGCCTGGGACAGTCTGCCTTACACTGAGACAGAGAGCCTGGGACAGCCTGCCTTACACTGAGACAGAAAGCCTGGGACAGTCTGCCTTACACTGAGACAGAGAGCCTGGGACAGTCTGCCTTACACTGAGAGTGAGACAGAAAGCCTGGGACAGTCTGCCTTACACTGAGACAGAAAGCCTGGGACAGTCTGCCTTACACTGAGACAGAGAGCCTGGGACAGTCTGCCTTACACTGAGACAGAGAGCCTGGGACAGTCTGCCTTACACTGAGACAGAGAGCCTGGGACAGTCTGCCTTACACTGAGACAGAAAGCCTGGGACAGTCTGCCTTACACTGAGACAGAAAGCCTGGGACAGTTTGCCTTACACTGAGACTGAGAGCCTGGGACAGCCTGCCTTACACTGAGACAGAAAGCCTGGGACAGTTTGCCTTACACTGAGACAGAGAGCCTGGGACAGCCTGCCTTACACTGAGACAGAGAGCCTGGGACAGCCTGCCTTACACTGAGACAGAGAGCCTGGGACAGCCTGCCTTACACTGAGACAGAGAGCCTGGGACTGTCTGCCTTACACTGAGACAGAGAGCCTGGGACAGTCTGCCTTACACTGAGACAGAAAGCCTGGGACAGTCTGCCTTACACTGAGACAGAAAGCCTGGGACAGTCTGCCTTACACTGAGACAGAAAGCCTGGGACAGCCTGCCTTACACTGAGACAGAACGCCTGGACAGACAGACTGACATTGGGGCCGGATCAATGCACAGCTGGTGACGGCTGCCACACTCCAATGAGGGAGTCTTACATCACCCAGGGGCTTTCAGCCCGAGCAACATCTGTCTGCCATGTCTTCAAAGCCCCCTGCATGTCACAGGCACTGCTTGTAGGCTGAACATTCTAGGTGCGGGCTGAACATTCTAGGTGTGGGCTGGAACATTCTAGGTGTGGGCTGAACATTCTAGGTGAAAGCTGAACATTCTAGGTGAAAGCTGAACATTCTAGATGTGGGCTGAACATTCTAGGTGTGGGCTGGAACATTCTAGGTGTGGGCTGAACATTCTAGGTGTGGGCTGAACATTCTAGGTGTGGGCTGAACATTCTAGGTGTGGGCTGGAACATTCTAGGTGTAGGCTGAACATTCTAGGTGTGGGCTGAACATTCTAGGTGTGGACTGAACATTCTAGGTGTGGGCTGAACATTCTAGGTGTGGGCTGAACATTCTAGGTGAGGGCTGGAACATTCTAGGTGTGGGCTGAACATTCTAGGTGTGGACTGAACATTCTATGCAGGCTGAACATTCTATGTAGGCTGAACATTCTAGGTGTGGGCTGAACATTCTAGATGTGGGCTGAACATTCTAGGTGTGGGCTGAACATTCTAGGTGTGGGCTGAACATTCTAGGTGTGGACTGAACATTCTATGCAGGCTGAACATTCTAGGTGTGGGCTGAACATTCTAGGTGTGGGCTGAACATTCTAGGTGTGGGCTGAACATTCTAGGTGTGGGCTGGAACATTCTATGCAGGCTGAACATTCTATGTAGGCTGAACATTCTAGGTGTGGGCTGAACATTCTAGATGTGGGCTGAACATTCTAGGTGTGGGCTGAACATTCTAGGTGTGGGCTGAACATTCTAGGTGTGGACTGAACATTCTATGCAGGCTGAACATTCTAGGTGTGGGCTGAACATTCTAGGTGTGGGCTGAACATTCTAGGTGTGGGCTGAACATTCTAGGTGTAAGCTGAACATTCTAGGTAGGCTGAACATTCTAGGTGTATGCTGAACATTCTAGGTGTGGGGTGGAACATTCTAGATGTGGGCTGAACATTCTAGGTGTGGGCTGAACATTCTAGGTGTGGGCTGGACATTTTAGGTGTGGGCTGAACATTCTAGGTGAAAGCTGAACATTCTAGGTGAAAGCTGAACATTCTAGGTGTGGACTGAACATTCTAGGTGTAGGCTGAACATTCTAGGTGTGGGCTGAACATTCTAGGTGTGGGCTGGACATTTTAGGTGTGGGCTGAACATTCTAGGTGAAAGCTGAACATTCTAGGTGAAAGCTGAACATTCTAGGTGTGGACTGAACATTCTAGGTGTAGGCTGAACATTCTAGGTGTGGGCTGAACATTCTAGGTGTGGGCTGGAACATTCTAGGTGTAGGCTGAACATTCTAGGTGTGGGCTGAACATTCTAGGTGTGGGCTGAACATTCTAGGTGTGGGCTGAACATTCTAGGTGTAGGCTGAACATTCTAGGTGTGGGCTGAACATTCTAGGTGTGGGCTGAACATTCTAGGTGTGGGCTGAACATTCTAGGTGTGGACTGAACATTCTAGGTGTGGGCTGAACATTCTAGGTGTGGACTGAACATTCTATGCAGGCTGAACATTCTAGGTGTGGGCTGAACATTCTAGGTGTGGGCTGAACATTCTAGGTGTGGGCTGAACATTCTATGCAGGCTGAACATTCTAGGTGAAAGCTGAACATTCTAGGTGTGGGCTGAACATTCTAGGTGTGGACTGAACATTCTAGGTGTGGACTGAACATTCTAGGTGTGGACTGAACATTCTAGGTGAAAGCTGAACATTCTAGGTGTGGGCTGGAACATTCTAGGTGTGGACTGAACATTCTAGGTGTGGGCTGGACATTCTAGGTGTGGGCTGAACATTCTAGGTGTAGGCTGAACATTCTAGGTGTGGGCTGAACATTCTAGGTGTGGGCTGGAACATTCTAGGTGTAGGCTGAACATTCTAGGTGTGGGCTGAACATTCTAGGTGTAGGCTGAACATTCTAAGTGTAGGCTGAACATTCTAGGTGTGGGTTGGAACATTATAGTTGTGGGATGAACATTCTAGGTGTAGGCTGAACATTCTAGGTGTAGGCTGAACATTCTAGATGTGGGCTGGAACATTCTAGGTGTGGGCTGAACATTCTAGGTGTAGGCTGAACATTCTAGGTGTGGGCTGAACATTCTAGGTGTGGGCTGGAACATTCTAGGTGTGGGCTGAACATTCTAGGTGTGGGCTGAACATTCTAGATGTGGGCTGGAACATTCTAGGTGTGGGCTGAACATTCTAGGTGTGGGCTGAACATTCTAGGTGTAGGCTGAACATTCTAGGTGTAGGCTGAACATTCTAGGTGTGGGCTGAACATTCTAGGTGTGGGCTGAACATTCTAGGTGTAGGCTGAACATTCTAGGTGTAGGCTGAACATTCTAGGTGTGGGCTGAACATTCTAGGTGTGGGCTGAACATTCTAGGTGTGGGCTGAACATTCTAGGTGTGGGCTGAACACTCTAGGTGTGGGCTGAACATTCTAGGTGTGGGCTGAACATTCTAGGTGTGGACTGAACATTCTAGGTGTGGGCTGAACATTCTAGGTGTAGGCTGAACATTCTATGTAGGCTGAACATTCTAGGTGTGGGTTGGAACATTCTAGGTGTGGGCTGAACATTCTAGGTGTGGGCTGAACATTCTAGGTGTGGGCTGAACATTCTAGGTGTGGGCTGAACATTCTAGGTGTGGGCTGAACATTCTAGGTGTGGACTGAACATTCTAGGTGTGGGTTGGAACATTCTAGTTGTGGGCTGAACATTCTAGGTGTGTGTTGGAACATTCTAGGTGTGGGCTGAACATTCTAGGTGTGGGCTGAACATTCTAGGTGTGGGCTGAACATTCTAGGTGTGGGCTGAACATTCTAGGTGTGGGCTGAACATTCTAGGTGTGGGCTGAACATTCTAGACTGGGACTGGGTCACCTGTGCAAGGGTTTAGCCCTCTCTCCCTCTGGCCATGCAGGCAGCAAATGCCCCTATCAATAAACCCCAGTAATGTCTGTGTTAGAGCAAGCTGCAGGCTCAAGTGTCATGCATGTGTACTTAGTGCAGACATTGCTTCTGAATGGCACAGCTCACAGGCTGTGCATACATAACCTCTCCCTACACAATGAAACAGACAGTACCTCCCATCCATTTGAGATGAGTGAAACATATACTGAAAAACACCAGTAAAGGTCAACTATTTATAGATTTGACAAATTTGAGTTTCTTGATCAATATATGAGCATATTGTTGAGTTTTAACTCTTAAAGTCCTGTAAGTCATTCACGTGTTTCATTCCCCAGTCCTGTAGGGATTGTGCAATTTATAGAAATAAAATCAGTCAAGTAACAGCCACGTGGGGTGGGTGGCAATGTGGGGTACAGGATTGAGCAGGGTGGGTGGCAATGTGGGGTACAGGATTGAGCAGGGTGGGCGGAAATGGGTGGTACAGGATTGAGCAGGGTGGGCGGTAATGGGTGGTACAGGATTGAGCAGGGTGGGCAGTAATGGGTGGTACAAGATCTTAAGAGTTAATGCAAAAAATATCTATAGCTACATTTGATTATGTCACACACACAAGAAGCCAAAAAAAGATAGAAAAGGTGAGGGAACAAGAAGGGCACAGCCCATACGACTCACATGCTTGACCTTGACCTTTACATGACATTGTCCTTCAAGGTCAAGGTCAAACAACTAAACCTAGCAATGACATCATACACTAAGAACTGCTTTACACATTTTCCCTACCAAAATACATGTGACCTTGACCCAAGGTCAAGGTCATCCAAGGTCACGCAACACAAAACTGTTAATTCTAGACATAGGAAGCACAATGGTGCTTATTGGCACCTTCTACCATGAGATATGGTCACTTTTAGTGGTTCACTACCCCATTTTGGTCACATTTCATAAGGGTCAAAGTGACCTTGACCTTGATGATATGTGACCAAATGTGTCTCATGATGAAAGTATAACATGTGTACTACAACTTTATGAAGTTTGGAAGAGTTATCTTCCATAGTTCAGGGTCAAGGTCACTTCAAAATATGTATACAATCCAACTTTAAAGAGCTCCTGTGACCTTGACCTTGAAGCAAGGTCAAGTCACTGTGTATGTTTTTGTACGCCTTGTCATCCTACACTATCATGCCAAATTGGGTGTTGATAGACTTAATAGTCTCCGAGAAAAATCCAACGTTAAAGTTTTTTACGGATTAAAGGACGCCCGGACGCCCGGTCTGCCCGGACGCCCGGACGGATGCCTGGACGCCCGGACGGATAACACAGGTGACCTATTATGAAAGTATAACATGTGTACTACAGTGTTATGAAGTTTGGAAAAGTTATCTTTCATAGTTCAGGGTCAAGGTCACTTCAAAATATGTATACAATCCAACTTTAAAGAGCTCCTGTGACCTTGACCTTGAAGCAAGGTCAATCAAACTGGTATCAAAAGATAGGGATTACTTTGCCCTATACACCATATATAGGTCAGGTATCCAATCTCAAAAACTTCAGAGAAAATTGGGAAAATGTGAAAAATGGCTGTTTTTTAGACAACATTTATGGCCCCTGCGACCTTGACCTTGAAGCAAGGTCAAGTCACTATGTATGTTTTTTGAGGCCTTGTCATCATACACCATCATGCCAAATTGGGTGTTGATAGACTTAATAGTCTCCGAGAAAAATCCAACGTTAAAGTTTTTCACGGACGCCCGGACGCCCGGACGCCCGGACGCCCGGACGCCCGGACGGACGACACGGGTGAGTACATAGACTCACTTTTGCTTCGCATGTGAGTCAAAAAAGCTGCAAAAGCAACGCTCTCTTTTCCTTGAATATTCAGCCATTTCACGGCGATTTACTGGCTAAATTTAGTATACTTAAAAAATGTTTGGCTTGATGACTTGATATGTGACTTTTGCACATACTGTTTGACAACTCCTCTAAACCTCGGTCCATTTGAATGCTGGTTGCTAGAGAAAGCCATAACAATTTCTCTCCCATTCTATGTCCATTTTTCTCAAACTTGCATTGTTTGATACTTTGGAGGTAAATTCAGCATATCTTTGTCAAATCTTGACAATATGAATGGTTTTTGCTCTATAAGAAACCTTATTCTCTAAACCATTTGTTGGGATAGTTAACTCAAAATGTCAAAAAGGTACTCTAGGTCTCATTTTGTGGCGAGAGGTCACATATACACACACAAACACACACACACAAACACAAACACACACAAACACACACACACAAACACACACACACACACAAACACACATACACAAACACACGTACACACACACACACACACACACACACACACACACACCCCTGACCCCCCCCCCCCCCCCCCCCCCACTACCTTTCATGCATTCTACGTAAAATAACCTCATCAACGCTAACAGAGCCAGAGAGAAAAGGAATTTAAATGCCCGCTGTTTGGTCAATCCTAGAAAAAGAACACGGGCACAAGCTAACAGCCAGAGTCAAGAAGCTCATCCATTTTTCTCCCACTGGTCCACCGCTGTGCTCCAAAGAGGAGTCATGAAGACAATGCTGTCTCCATATATATATGAGCATGTCTATTCAGGGTGGGGGTGAAGGAAGGAGTTGAATGAGGGGGTGAGGGATGGATAAAAAAGTGAGTAAAATTTCATACAAGTCTATTCAGGGTGGGGGTGAAGGAAGGAGTCGAAAGAGGGGGTAAGGGATGGATTTGAGAAAAAGTGTAGACTTGGAAAAGCACATAGAGACCCAGCATGATAAATATATATGAGCAATTCTAAAAAGGTGGCAAGAAAAGTGTGACATTAGTCATTAGACCTAATTAGTAAAAATCATCAGATTTGACTGAAATCAGCATATAATGTTAGAACAAACTGTATTTTATCATAAATTATGAATAAAAAGATAGTTTGCTATTTTGTGTGTGTGTATGTGAGCGTTAAAGTGGAAAAAGGTGAATGTTGACTAGTCACCCATGTCATAAAAAAACCACAAATATCTGTTATTACCAAAAATGTCACACTAACTATTCTTACTATATTAGATGTCATTCCTAATGCAATAACATCCTGTAAAACAATTATATAAAAAAAACAATTGAATTTGGTAATTATAAAGCATTTGTAATGTCATTGGTGACTAGTCAACATATCCGTTTGTACACTTTCTCAGTAATTACAAAAAACAAGCAATACAGACACCAACTACTGTTTGTGTACTAAAAATGACAACATTTATTCACTGTAGCAAAGGTACAGCTTAAAATTGCCGTTTTGCAGCAATTTAATTGAAGAAATCGATTTTGTGTCATCAGTGACAAGTCAACACAGGAAAAAGGTGAATGTTGACTAGTCACCCATGTCATAAAAAAACCACAAATATCTGTTATTACCAAAAATGTCACACTATTTATTCTTACTATATTAGATGTCATTCCTAATGCAATAACATCCTGTAAAACAATTATATAAAAAAAACAATTGAATTTGGTAATTATAAAGCATTTGTAATGTCATTGGTGACTAGTCAACATATCCGTTTGTACACTTTCTCAGTAATTACAAAAAACAAGCAATACAGACACCAACTACTGTTTGTGTACTAAAAATGACAACATTTATTCACTGTAGCAAAGGTACAGCTTAAAATAGCCGTTTTGCAGCAATTTAATTGAAGAAATCGATTTTGTGTCATCAGTGACAAGTCAACACAGGAAACCGATGTTTGCTTCGGCGGCCGACGTTCAGGTCGGAAGCAGTCGAAGTACGGTTCGGCCGTTTCCGCCCACCACTTCCGCCAGTCGAAGTACGGTTCGGCCGTTTCCGCCAGCCACTTCCGCCGTGACACGCTGTGATCACGCACACAAGCGGCCAATCAGAGCCTAGCTGACAGACAGGCCGTTATTTCAAAGCTTTCCATTGGTTTGCACTGGCCTCTGATTTCTACCTCGTGTGCCTTCGGTAATTATTCTTCGGTACCGGAAACAGTTGCAACGTAAAGCCCGGAAATGAAGCTTCGATGCGATACCAAACATGTGGCGTTCTTTGGAAGGAAGATGCTGAAACTAAGCTTTCAAATCTGTGCATTTTGGCTTCCTGGTTAGTACTTTGTTGTCTCGGCACTCGTCCACAATTTATGATGACACAA
>JAWQFJ010011607.1:0-5000 GCA_034096865.1 Theodoxus fluviatilis
CTGCGTATGGGCGTTCCGTGCGTGAAATGTTGTCTAGCAGTGTCCATGACTCCCAGAGATTCTGGAAAGAAGTTAAGAAGCTTAATGTGAGATCCAGTGCGATTAGAATTTCTCCGGAGTTGTGGTATGAACATTTTAAAAACCTCTTTTCTTCTCCGAACTCTGTCCCAGACGACTACATTATTTGTCACATGATCTTCCAAGCTGCAATGACACTAACGGCGTACTTGACTCTCCAGTATCTGAGGAAGAGGTTTTGGTTGCTCTGTCTCGTATGAAGAAAGGGAAGGCGGCAGGGACTGATTTGATCATAGGAGACATGCTACGGAGTGCAAGACATTTCCTTCTACCTTTCCTGCTACGATTATTCAACGAAAGTTTTGCGACAGGGGTGTTTCCTCAGCTTTGGTCGGAGTCTATTATTCATCCTGTGCACAAGATTGGAGACTTTGACTCTCCCGGTAACTATCGAGAAATAGCTCTAACCAGTACACTTAGTAAGGTGTTTGTTCATATTTTGAACAAAAGGTTGCTTTCTTGGGTTGAAATGAATGGCTTTCAAAGAGAGGAGCAGGCTGGCTTTCGGCGTGGCTACTCCACGATAGACAGTATGTTTGTTCTGTATGGCATTGTGCAGAAATGTCTTAGCACACAAATAAAATTGTATGCATGTTTTGTTGATTTTAGAAAAGCCTTCGATTCAGTCGAACGTCATGTTTTGTGGGATATTTTACAAAGAAATGGGGTTCAAGGGAGATTACTCAAAATGCTCAGAGCAATGTACGACTCGGTACAATACTGCGTACGCGGCACTCAGGGACAGTCCCAGTTCTTCGAAAGTTTAGTGGGACTAAAGCATGTCTGCAAAATCAGTCCTATTTTGTTCTCAATTATGGTCAATGAGTTAATAGAGAAAGTTTATGTTAATGCAAAACACGGTGTACAGCTCATGTCATATACACCCAGCTTGAGTATACTTCTGTTTGCGGACGATGTCGTGGTCTTTTCGGATACTGCAATGGAGCTACAAAACCAACTTAACTGTTTAAAGAATGCCTCTAACACGTTAGGCCTGAAAATAAATACTGCTAAGACAAATGTTGTTATATTTCGGTCAGGGGGTTACATAATTTCTCATGAGAAATGGTACCTTGGTGAAGAAGCAATCAAAATAAAAAATGCATATAAATATCTGGGTGTTAAGTTTACTCCTAAACTTTGTGTTCGTAACACTCAGAAGGACCTGGGCCCGTATTCACAACGGCGATTTATCGGCGATTTATTTTAACTCCGATTTATCTCTAAACTCAGACAATTCCAACTGCCTGTTCCGCTCTCCCTTGGCTGGAAACCAGTATATATAGCAAAGCGCAACCTAGGATCCTCTGACGAGCGTACCTTATCAAACCGATCAAGATAACGCGGGGCTAGGGGATAAATCGAGTGTTAAAAAGATAAATCGCCGTTGTGAATACGGGCCCTGGCCTGTAGAGCTAAAGTTGCTCTGACTATTATGATTAGAACCTTAAGGAAGATCACTCATGTACCTGCTGCTATATTTTTCAAGCTGTTTTATGCTCAAATTCAGCCCATTCTGTTGTACGGGGCAGAGGTTTGGGGAGTTCATGAATGCGAAGCCATTGAAGGTGTTCATCTCCATGCTATAAAGTCATTTTTGAATGTTTCATCAAGAATCCCTAATTTAGTGTGCTATGGTGAAACGGGACGATTTCCTTTGTTCATAAATGCTGCTTTAAGGAGTATAAAGTACTGGCTGAGGATTCTGAAGATGGACAATGACAGACTCCCTAAAAGAGTTTATCGCATGTTGTGTAGTCTTCCTCACAATCGCGTCTCATGGGCTATGATGGTAAAGGATCTGCTGGTCAAGTTTGGATTTAAAAGTGTTTGGATGGACCAGTCCACTGCAAATGATCGTGTCTTCATTAAATGCCTTAGAGATAGACTTATAGATCATTTCCGTATACAATGGATGGAAAACTTGAACGGAAGTAACAGATATATTTTCTACAAAGAAAGAAAAAATCAGTGTCTGGTGGAAAATACCTAAGTTTTATCGATAAAAAGGTTTTCAGAGATGATTTCGTACGCTTTAGAATGGGCATCACTGATTACGAAGATATATGAAGCAACCATATGATTTATTATGTCCATTATGTAGAGAAAAAGAGGAGGATGAATTTCATTTCATGTTGGAATGCCCAGCTCTGCAGGACTTGAGGGAACGATACCTGTTGGTACATCTTTTACCACATATTGAAAATCCAATGAAAACTCTTTTAAGCAATGAAAATGACACTATAACCAGAGCAACAAGTGTTTAGGATAAATAGGTAGACATACGTATGTGATGTGATGTCGGCACAGATGTTCCACTTGATGTATTTCCATATGCTTAATGTGTATTGCTTGCTTTGCTTTGGAAAAGGCCTGAGGCCTACCCAATAAACCATTCGTTCTTTCGTTCGTTCATTCTCTCTCTCTCTCTCTCTCTCTCTCCTTGTGTGTGTGTGTGTGTGTGTGTGTGTGTTTCTATACCCCCCCCTCCCCCCCCCCCCCCTCTCTCTGTCTGTCTGTCTTTCTGTCTGTCTGTCTGTCTGTCTGTCTGTCTGTCTGTCTGTCTGTCTGTCTGTCTGCCTGTCTGTCTGTCTGTCTGTCTGTCTGTCTGTCTGTCTGTCTGTCTGTCTGTCTGTCTGTCTGTCTGTCTCTGTCTCTGTCTCTGTCTCTGTCTCTCTCTCTCTCTCTGTCTCTGTCTCTGTCTGTCTGTCTCTCTCTCTCTCTCTGTGATGTGTGTGTGTGTGTGTATGTGTGTGTGCGTGTGTGTGTGTGTGTGTGTGTGTATCTTGTACTCAGAGCAAAAGCTGGTATGATTCAAGTAAGTGCCTACAAAAATTAGGAAATGTGTCACCAGATGTGTATTTAAAAATGTTACCAACCCAGATACAGCCGGTACTTTCGTATACATCAGAACTGTGAGGACTGTACAACTGTTCGGTAATAGAATCTGTACACCTACAAGCTATGAAAACATTTCTCAACGTCCCTTTACAAGCTCCTAACTTGATGACGTATGGTGAAATCGGAAGATACCCACTGTACACCAATGCAACTTTACGGGCTATTAAATATTGGTTGCGTATACTAAGAATGGATGCCACTAGATACCCTAACATAGTTTACAAGATGATGCTCATCTCAGGCAATAATGGAAACTGGGTTGACAAAATATTTAAAAGTGTTGCATAGATATGATTTTGACGATGTATGATGTAGTCAGAATGTGCAGAACGAGACAGAGTTCTTGCTCGAGTTCAGAAAGCGCCTTATCACTGAATACATGAATATATGGACAGTTTCAATATCAACGAGTGGTATATATGAACTGTACAGATCATTTAAGATAAAATTGATCAGAGAGAAATATTTGTATATATTAGATTAAAAGTTTTTCGAGATGTTTATGTCCTTTTTAGGATGGGATTCAGCGATCTGTTCATGCACAAATACAGATGTGCTACGGAGTGAGCTGATAATGCTTATTTATGTCCAGCTTGCTATGAAACAGACGAAAATGAAGAGCATTTGTTACTTGAATGTCCTGTCAATGAAGATCTCAGACGAATGTATATACCTATGTTGATGACGAATACAGATGCTTTTGATGTTAAGGTACTTTTGTCGGTTCAGAATTAAATTTGTTGAACTAACCGTCATTCACGTCATTCGCGTAGACGCTACTTGAGGTGAAGAAAAACACGAGTCTGACAGAGATAGTCACAACGAGGATTATGTTGGTGAATTTGAGTTAATAGGATTGTGTCAATTATGAATCTATACCTTGTGGTGGGTTGGGCGGTTGATTAATTTGTATTATTGTTGAAAAATGTATGTTTGATGATGTAGGCCTCTATTGTTTTGACGGGAAGTCTCCGCATGTAGTTAAACCTGTCGTGATTGGTCCTAGTTGACTCGGCATCCCAGCATGCAGTTACTTGAATAACTTGAATTGAACGGGAAAAGGCAGTGTCACACGTTTAAGAAATTTCGACCGATAAGTTGAAATCCGGCCCGCAGCTGGAGGCATGGTCTAGCCTCAGTTGTGTATTGTGCTCAATTATGAAAAGGCCTGCCATTTACCGCCATTCATCTCAAGCAGTGAAGGCAAGGAGACGACCTCCTTTGCTTGAACGGGTGCGTGTCTATATGCCCTCGTCTCTATATGCCCCCGTCTCTATATGCCCCCGTCTCTATATGCCCCCGTCTCTATATGTCCCCGTCAAAAAAAAGTAACAAACATTATATGGTTTTTTAGGCGTTTTAGGACAAAAGAATCAAAATGGCCTTAAGAATTTTTGACAAAAAAAAAATCCCGCAATAGCGGCCCCCCGCAATAGAAAAAAAAGCGAAAAAATTTATGTTCAAAAAAAAAAGTAACAAAAATTTTATGTTTTTTTTGGCGTTTTAGGACAAAAGAATCAAAATTGTCTTAACAACTTTTGTTACAAAAAAATCCCGCAATAGCGGCCCTCCGCAATAGCGACCCTCCGCAATAGAGAGCCGACCCCTATAACTCTAACCCTAACCCTAACCCTAACCCTAACCCTAACCCTAACCCTAACCCTAACCCTATGTGGCCATGAAGAACACACTCAGACAGGGGGCATATAGAGACGGGGGCATATAGAGACGGGGGCATATAGAGACGGGGGCATATAGAGACGGGGGCATATAGAGACGGGGGCATATAGAGACGGGGGCATATAGAGGTGTCCCCGCTTGAACGCTATCTGACAGCATCTGCTTCATAGCTCGTTGCAAGAACGCTATCATCACCTGCCGACCGACCCAACGCTTCTCCATTATCTCGACCCTCGTGAAAAGATAGATGTAAAAAAAAAATCGTTATCTCTGAAAGAATCATCGCCAATCTTTACTGCACTGTGATGACGCTTGTCATGTGTCCGTGCATTTGTGTAATC
>JAWQFJ010011607.1:12500-17500 GCA_034096865.1 Theodoxus fluviatilis
AAGTACTGTGAATCGTTATCGCATACTCTCTCATGTAAGACTTCGTTGAGTACTTCTGCTATAAACGATGTATCACACTAATCAGTTTTCAACTGTGAAGTAAATTGTTATCAAACTGGTTGGTTGATTATTATTCGTCATATGATATCGGTTATGAATCAATCTTTCCTTTATCCTCTAACTAAAACTGTTATAATATCCGCCGGATATTGCGCGTTCATGTGTGTATATTATTGGAAAGATTTTCGTAAGAAATATGTTAAGAAGATGCTGAAATATGATCTTTGTAATGATAGAAATAATGATGTAATAACTTATTATGTTTCTCCCTTTATCTTACTCTTAAATAAAACTGTTTAAAACTGAGGAAACGTTTCCAGTTGTCCAAGAAAACCTGCAGAGACAACAAATTTGGCTCCTGTAATCGATTATGGGAAGATTAGCATTACCTGGGCAAATATCATGAACATGAAAATGCCATTTTGAACCTCGTCATTCTTGGTTGAATTCCAGAGTATGGCCCTATGGGGAAGCATTACACTTGATAATACCTCCCACACGAAAGTTACGAATAATGATGGCGCTGTTTACGTAAATACATGGTTTGCACTCTCACCCTGATCGAGAGCAGGAGCAGATGAATACCCGTCACTGACGACACGAAATGACGCACATCGGTGACAGAGGAAAAACTCCCAACTAAATTTCCCCGCAGTATGACAGTACTCTCCGTCGACGTTTGTTCCGAGAATGTCCCAATAAATGTTACTTAAAAAAACTGCATACAGAAGGTGCATCGTCGACCGTCATGCAGTGGTTATAGCGTCGATGAAGTCATCGTTCCTGCGACTCGCTGTAATAGTTCCCGCAGTGGAACATAAAATGCCGTCCCAGTGTTCAGTGCTGGCTTAACGGCAGACCGCTACATAGCCAAAAGAAACCCCGGCCACATAATATTATGTGGTACAACAGACAAGATATAATTGTTTACAGCCTGCAAGAAGTAGGGGAAGCAACCCTCAAAACAATCCCGCGGTCTTTTCGTCATTATACTTTGTAACAATACCCAAGCCAGTAAAAATATAAATACCTAAGAATAAAATTCACAGAGGTTTTTTTGTAAGGCAGTATTAGATTTAAACACATTATTTTTATTGCTTGCAGATTTTCTTCAAGCCAAGACGCTAATGTCGGTTTCCTGCGGAGCATTTTCCAACAAATTCAATCAACAAAAATGCGTTTAAAAAAGAGCAGTCTGACAAAGGAGCAAAATGAATAATACCGATGGGCAGGTGCCAAATAAATGTGATGTGTTATGCTCACATTAATTTTATTTGTTAGAGTTCTTTTAATATCATAATAATAATAATAATAATGGGTATTTATATAGCGCTAATTCTCAAGTGAGCTCTAAGCGTTTTACAATCTCGTTCACACATCACAAGCAGACAATCAGATACAAGCAAATCACGTAGGCAATCAACACTAGCAGCAAAATCACATACAATCAGAGCAAGCATACAAACACATAACATTAACAAGCGAGCAGGCAGAATAATCAAACACTGTTGAAGCAAGCAACAACAAAAGAAAAAATAAACAAACAAGCAGGCTAAATAATCCAACACAATCAAGCAGGCATACCAACACAATAAATAAACAAGCAAGCAGACAACCAATCGACAATCTAAACAAGAATGAAATAAGCAAATAAAGAGAACAAACAAGCAAGCAAACACAAACGAGATAAGTGAATCAAAACAAAATATTTACAAAATACAATTACGAGAATATGTACGGGGAGCTGTGAAGTTGAGCGGGTGGGGTCAGTGGGAGGGGTGGGGGTGGGGGGCTATTTGGCAGATGTGTATGCAAGAGAGAACAGGTGTGTCTTTAGATCAGCGCGGAAAGAGTCAGACTCGGAAGAGGGATACAGACGAAGATTAGCAGGGAGAGAGTTTCAGACGAGAGGAGCGGAGGCAAAGAAAGAGCGGTCACCAAAAGATGATTTCATTTTACGAGGGACGAGGGTGGTGGTGTTTGCTGAAGAGCGAAGTGTTCTGCGTGGCGTGTAAGTGTCTATGAGGGCTGTGAGGTATGCGGGTCCTGTCTGTGTGAATGCGTTGAAAGATAAGCATGCAATTTTGTAAGTGATACGGTCCTCAACACGGAGCCAGTGTAGTTTCTGAAGGTAGGGGGTGATATGCTCAGATTTGCGGACTTTACAGATCAGGCGAGCGGCGTTGTTCTGCAGTTTTTGTAACCTGTCAATGAGATACTCAGGACAGCCATAAAGCAAAGCATTACAATAATCTAGCTTGGATAGAATGAACGCTGAGACAAGGGTCTTTGCCGCTTGCTCAGAGAGATAGTGACGGATTGAACCGATGCGACGGAGCTCAAAGTTCATAGAACGAATGATGGTCTGAACCTGTGCATGCATAGTGAGGTGGGAATCTAACGTAACGCCTAGATTTTTCACTGTGTTAGAAAAGGGGACAGTAGCATTGCCGATGGTGATGGACTCTGGGAGCTGGACAGAGGTAGACATGCGTGGTGAAGAGGCAACCATTGCCTCGGTCTTCTCATCATTTAATTTCAGCTTATTGAATGTCATCCATGACTTCACGTCAAGGACACACGCTTGCATTGAGTGCATAAGAATGTCGAAACACTTGGGATCACCCGACTTTTGCGCCTGCGTATCATCTGCATAAGAATGATGAAGAACCGAATGGGCAGTCATGATATCTGCGAGAGGAGTGGTGTACAGAACAAATAGAACTGGTCCTAAGACCGACCCTTGGGGCACGCCATAGCGCAGCAGAGTAGGATCAGAAGTGTTATTGTTGATGGATACAGTCTGAGTACGGTTGGACAAGTACGACGAAAACCAGTTCAGATCATGAACATTTTTAATTTGTATTTCCGTAGCTACAGATTACACTGAAAATTCATATCACGACATTGAAGTTCCTAAGATCTACAAACAAATAAAACAATAGTAAAGTTTTGACTGATTTACAATATCAGATGTACGGGCACAATTTTATTCGGAAGACTATAACTTGTCGCTTTTCCGATAATTGTGCTAAGAAAATACATGTTTCCTACAAACAGAAGATGTGCACTAATTTCTGACATTCGCGAGGACAAGAAACTTCCCGTCTTCAAGTGTTTCGGCCCTGTCTTCCTGACACTCTCGGGGGTGGGGGTGGGGGGTGGGGGTGGGGGGCACACCTGGGACATAGTCCCAAGTGCCCGTCAGTCGTCAGGCAGAGCTGTATGTAAATGGATGAGGGCGTGGAGTGGAGGACATGTGCACTGTAACCACTGATCCTGGCTGTGTTGCAGCTGCCTTCTAACGGCCCCCCTGATAGATTACCTTCCTTCCTTTCAGCCCATCCCCCTCCTCTGTGGCTGATGGCTTTCATCCGACCGTGTCATCCCGTTATGAACACTTGCAAACGTGCGGAATTGATACCCGTGCAACTAAACACCTTCCATTGCACTTCATCATTCTCCTCCCCCTCTCCCCCCACACCCTTCTTCAATGCCCATCCTCCCCTGCAAGCGACACAGTCCATTTTTCCATGCTTTGGAGTAACGCTGTGTGCTATTGCCTAACCTCCTCCTTTTCTCCTTTTCCCCTCCTGTCCACACTGGCAGTCTCTCCATCCAATGCTTTGGGGAGACTGGTCAGCCAAATGCTGATACCAACTAACTTCTACTTCCAGAACATTGATCATGTAGCAGTGAGTGCGAGTATGGATATCAGTGCAGGAGAGAGAGGCTTATATTAGATACGAAACAGTCCGTCCTTCTCTATCAACTTCCCCTACAACTCCGCGTCTTCTGTGCATGTCAGATGTCTGAAGAAATTTCCCCCGGGGGGGTTGGGGGCTTAAAGAATAGACTACTGTGTCTTCCTACGCGATTCGTAAGGCAAAAAAATAGGGACATCGTGACTTGAATTGCGCTTACTGGGAATTATTACAGTGATGTTGTGCTTAATGGCCTTGCATGGCCTACAAAGGTTGATTGGCCGTAACATTCCATCCACCCATCTGAAAAATGTGTGGACCGATTTCCCTCAACACTCGACTCGCTGGTAATCAGTACCCCTGCACCTTAATTGAATGAGTCGGGAAAACATCAGATTGCTGTAAACGTATTCTCAGTTAAATTTATTAGATCAAGATTAGACTCTCTCTCTCTCTCTCTCTCTCTCTCTCTCTCTCTCTCTCTCTCTCTCTCTCTCTCTCTCTCTCTCTCCCTCTCTCTCTATCTACCGCTCTCTCTGTCTCTCTCTCTCTCTCTCTCTCTCTTTCTCTCGCTCTCTCTCTCTCTCGCTCTCTCTCTCTCTCTCTCTCTCTCTCTCTCTCTCTCTCTCTCTCTCTCTCTCTCTCTCTCTCTCTCTCTCTCTCTCTCTCTAACACCGTGTCAGTGATCAGTGGGGAAGCGACGCCGAAAAAATGTTAACGCTCTGTTTACATGCAAGAGATTATCGATGAAGTACTCCAGCCATTTAGAGACAAGTTGCTGCGCGAGGATAGGGGGGGCAAAGGGATATGGAGTGTGCTGACTCTGTGGCAAATGACGCATGTGTTGACACTCGCACCACTGAAAGCATTTCGTGGTTGCCGCCATTCCCTTCTCCTGCAGGTATCCCATTCCATGTTCAGCTACTCTGCCAGGAAGGGGTGGGGGGTGGGAGGGAAATTAAGACCCATGCCTATTCATCCCGACGCCGCCCGAAGCCCTTGCGCGCCAAAAAGAAGTAAGGCCTTCCTGATATGGAGAACAGTGCCTTTATCGCTTTTCACAACCTGGCTAACAATACTTTGTTTTGTCTGGATTTTTCATTGAACGCCCCACCCACCCACCCCCACCTCTCCCCAACCCACCTCAGGCCCTCTCCTTTACACTTTTGTTGTTTGTTCGAGATGTTTAAAACTATTTGAAATGGGCGGGTGGCTTGAAAATTAAAATTTTCGTTT
>JAWQFJ010011608.1:0-5000 GCA_034096865.1 Theodoxus fluviatilis
CAAGCGGCCAGCCCTATGGGAAAACTGCCTATAGTCCGTTATTCAACATTGCACTGTATTTATAGTACACATGATCAGAAGGATTTAGTGGAGACTTCGCCACAAAAAGGCCTAAGCAACAGATGTTGCGATGGCACCTAATTCCAAAATGTCCCGATAAACAGCATCAACTACCAAGGTCGAGAGACACGTACCAGTGACGTCACTATGTCGGACCGATCCACTTGAAGAATAATAATTTTTAAACACAGAGAGCACAGGTCACCCAAACGTTGACAATCACGCTCGAACCCGTGCACACGTGGTTCTGCGAGGATCTTGCATTTCGATTGTTAAAAAGTAGGAGCTGAGTAGCTTTTCAAACCTTTTGACATTCAACATACAGCTTTGATAAATTAATTCGTTAATGGTTTACATTTTCTTTGGATGGGGTTTAAGTGGTCCCAAATTCATTTTTTGCGGCGGAAGCGAGACTATGTTCCACATTTAAATGTGCAATGTTGAAACGGTACCAACAAAGTGGTGTGCCTGTAGGGAAAACGTGTTCACAGACGAGAAGTCCTGCATGAATGTAGAGTCGTCTTGAAGACACTAGTCGAGGCGTACCTTTGCTGAATACAGAGACTAGTAAAAAACGGATTAGTTTTCGGACACCAGACTTGCACTGTGTTTCCAACCAAAAGACATCATCATCGTCACCACAGTATGATCTTTAGGTTACGAAAAATCGCATGCAAACACATGCTTTATGTTGGTTACGAGGTTTTGGACGACAGTTGGGCAGTCACTAGGAATCGGTCAGCTATTTCTTTTTCCACTGCAAGAACAGCATGTCTTCATTTGCTACTGAGTTAGAGAGAGAGAGAGAGAGAGAGAGAGAGAGAGAGAGAGAGAGAGAGAGAGAGAGAGCAGAGAGACAGAGAAAGAGAGAGAGACAAAGAGACAGAGAGAGAGAGACAGAGAGACAGAGAGACAGATTGATTGATTGATCTCTTTATTGCGGCCGACGACCCGTCAAGAAGATAAGACTTACTGTTTGTACAAACGTAAAAGCAGAACATGGTATGTTCATACGTAGAATTGTTACAGTAATGAAATAGCTATAAAATATCGCATAATTTAACAAGAAAATTTCACACTCGCAATGTGTTTGTAGAGACAAATGGCTAATGGTGAACATCAACCATCAATGTCTATTTGACAGTTTGGAGAGTTAAATTACTAATAAGGGGAACCGTTTGAAACACTAATAATGATTCACAGCAGACAATCAGTTATTTGTTGGACTAGCTATCATAAGGGAAACGCTTTTGTTACAATATCTATACTTAGAACTGCTGTTGACTCACTGTCCACAAACACAATTGCGCAGAAGCAGCTCTTTTGTTGCTGTCTCACGCTGCAGGATCTTTCTGGCTGGCTGTCAAACGGGTCGATGGTTGCTAGTGCAGTTTGTTTGGTTGCCAGGGACGTCACGAATATTTAATCATTTGGAAAGGTGTTCTTTCTGGGTGCAAGCACTAGGGAGTGGACCAGCCACGACAGCCCCGTGCATGTCTGTCAGGTGACCTTCATCGGCAGGGTGAGGTTGCGACCTTGGACAGCCAATCACAGCAGAGCTCCCAGCGCCATGTTGTGGAAACAAGTATAGGCACAGCCGTGACGTCACGATGTGTCACTCTCTCTTGTAGTCAAGCACTGGTCTCTGGCCTGACAACTTGCCTTTTATGGGAAATGTTTTCTTCCGTCCACAACCAGAGTGTATGCAGAAGAAACAAACAATCTATGACATGTATGTAGAGGGCGTGCACGGGATCCACCCTTAAGCCCTGCCTTAATAGCCCGAACAGTTGCACGGCGACAGGCCCGTGCAGCTGTCGCCCGTGCCACTCGTGCGGCGAGAACTGGGCTCGCCCTCAACTGCCCGTGCTCCGTGCGCGCCGAATGCCCCGACAGCTAGCTCGCTCTCTGTCGGCGAGAAGGTGTCGGGCAAAAAATTGCTTGCATCACATGTTATGGGAGCTCGCTCCTCATTGGCTGAGAAACCGAATCTTCTTCGGAAGAGGTTTTGTTGGCTTCTCGCGACTGTTTCCACAATTAAAATGGCGGATATAATCTACGGTTTGACCAGAAAACGCTGTATCTGTTGATACTCAAAACCCATCCAAACAAAATATAAGCCATGAACAGCATTAATTTATCACAGCTGTATGATGATTGCATCGTTAGGTTGTGAAATCGCTCACATTTTACAACTGGAAATGCAGGTCAACGCATCGACACGCGGGACGCGTTCGAGGCCTCGACACACATTTCGCCGACACCATCCGAACGACAAGCAATTAGGCCTTATAAGTTAACTTAATAGTCCGACTGTCAGACGGGCGAACCGGCGTTTGGAGTCAAACGGCGCGCTCTATTCAGAACGAACGCAGTTTCGGCGAGAACCCCAAACGCCCGTTCGCCCGTCTGACAGTTGGGCTATTAAGGCAGGCCTTTACCGAATTTCAGTTTGGCAACGACTTCCTAGGAACATCAATTTTCTTCTGTGATGTTTCCATTTTGGAAAGTTTTTGACAGACAACGTAATCTTCTCGTTTTTCACTATGCGTATTCTTCTCACTCCCTTTTCTCGTCGCTTCAGTTTGACTCACTTTTTCCATCAGAATTCTCGCGTGGCCTAAATAATTCTGTCGTGTTTCGTGTTTCAATTCATTACAGGGGAGAATAAAGGAAAAAAACACAAGGCTTTCACTGTTCTCGTCATTGTATCAACAAAGTGGTGTGCCTGTAGGGAAAACGTGTTCACAGACGAGAAGTCCTGCATGAATGTAGAGTCGTCTTGAAGACACTAGTTGTGGCGTACCACTGCTGAATACAGAGACTAGTATAAACTGGATTACTTTTCGGACACCAGACTTGTGAAGCATGGTGCCGTGCTGAGGCCGGAGTGTGGCATGGCTCGAGCAGGCAGGAAGTATAGAGAGGGTGTACTTGTCTCTCTCCCTTACTCCCTCCACAGAATCAGCAGACAAGAAGACGTGGCATCAAATTTAATGGTAACAGACAGCGCAGTCCATGGCTACTGCCTGCTGGGATGATCGCCCTCCCCATGGCCTCTCCGGTCTCCGTCCTGCTCTGGTTTTAAATAGCCTCTGCGCGGACTTCCTCGAGAGCAGACGGAATTTCTAACTAAAATCTGGGACCTGTGGTTCCCATTTAAGGCAGAATTGTGTTGACACAACAGGTTCTGACAACTGTTTGAGTCTCAAATCAACAGTCTCATATGACAAACTTCACTCCTTTGGAAAGTGCGTTAGTCAAAGTACATTCTGCGCCAATAAATGAATTCCTCCTCCTCCTCCTCCTCCTCCTCCTCCTCCTCCTCCTCCTCCTCCTCCTCCTCCTCCTCCTCCTCCTCCTCCTCCTACTCCTCCTCCTGCTCCCCCTCCTCCTCCCCCTGCCCCTCCTCCGCCCCCTGCCCCTGCCCCTGCCCCTCCCCCTGCCCCTCCCCCTCTCCCTCTCTCTCCCCCTCCCCCTCCTCCTCCTCCTCTTCTTCCTTCTCCTCCTCCTCCTGCTCCTTCTGCTCCTCCTGCTTATCCTCCTCCTCCTCCTCCTCCTCATCCTGCTCCCCCTCCTCCTCATCCTGCTCCCCCTCCTCCTCCTCCTGCTCCCCCTCCTCCTCCTCCTGCTCCTCCTCCTTATTCCGCTCCTCCTCCTGCTCCTCCCTCCTCCTCCTCCCCTGCTCCTCCTCCCTGCTCCTCCCTCCTTCCCCTCCTCCCTCCTTCCTGCTCCTCCTCCTTCCTCCCTCCTCCTCCTCCTTCGTCCTTCCTCCTTCGTCCTCTTCCTTCCTCCTCCTCCTTCCTCCTTCCTCCTCTTCCTTCCTCCTCTTCCTTCCTCCTCCTTCCTCCTTCCTCCTCCTCCTTCCTCCTTCCTCCTCTTCCTTCCTCCTCCTCCTCCTCCTCCTACCTCCTTCCTCCTCTTCCTTTTCCTCCTCCTCCTCTTCCTTTTCCTCCTCCTCCTCTTCCTTTTTCTCCTCCTTTTTCTCCTCCTCCTCCTCCTCCTCCTCCTCCTCCTCCTCCTCCTCCTCCTCCTCCTCCTCCTCTTCCTCCTCCTCCTCCTCTTCCTCCTCCTCCTCCTCTTCCTCCTCCTCCTCCTCCTCCTCCTCTTCCTCCTCCTCCTCCTCCTCCTCCTCCTCCTCCTCCTCCTCCTCCTCCTCCTCCTCCTCCTCCTCCTCCTCCTCCTCCTTCTCCTCCTCCTCCTCCTCCTCGTTCTCCTCCTCCTCCTCGTTCTCCTCCTCCTCCTTGTTCTCCTCCTCCTCCTCCTCCTCCTCCTCCTCCTCCTCCTCCTCCTCCTCCTCCTCCTCCTCCTCCTCCTCCTCCTCCTCCTCCTCCTCCTCCTCCTCCTTCTCCTCCTCCTCCTCCTCCTCCTCCTCCTCCTCCTCCTCCTCCTCCTCCTCCTCGTTCTCCTCATTTTCCTCCTCTTCCTCCTCCTCCTCCTTCCTCATCCTCCTCCATACCAGTGGCCTAAGTCAACCCCAGAATGAGTTTACTAAGTTTAGCATGAATTCCATGTATCTACCCTGCACATGTTTTTTTAAAGAAAGCCTTTTTTAATCAAAAAGATATTGATCTCTTTAAATTCACCAGTCCCCTCAATATATCCCCAACAAAATCACATTTGAGCAATACCTGGAGACACTGCATAACAGGACTGCTACAAAAGCGGCCTAAGTGTGTGACGGTATTGATTTTAAGCGTTGGTGTGAACTTGGTTACCTATGTTGAAATGTCCTTCAGGTGGTTATCACAAACAGCAGTGCCAATTTATTCTGCGACTATGAGCAATGAAGAGTGGAAACTTATTTCTCTTGATCTGAACATTGAAAACGATCACAAAAAAGAAGAAGGGGTGGATGGTGTAATATTGTGACTACATGTAATGATAACGTCTTCCCAGTTGTTAATGTCCTGTACCATAATGATTTGGTGGCTAAATTG
>JAWQFJ010011608.1:10000-12500 GCA_034096865.1 Theodoxus fluviatilis
GTAAGCCAAAATGCCAGTTACTGGACTTCCAGCCACTGTAGAAGGTGCCCTCTCGACACTGCTGACTACGGAGACCTTAACTTCGTGGAAAGTCGACGGTACAGCGAACCAAACAGTCGTCGTGCTACGCTTCACGCGAGGTCAGCCATTACCGGACAGCGACAGCGCTCGCGGGAGGTGGAGACGAAAGCCTCCAGCGCAGCTACGTCGAGACAAGCAACGAGCTGAACAGCACCGTGAGTCAAATAACATTCGCATGACTTACCCGTCTGTTAAACTGCATGAAGCGCGCGCAGAGTGTAATCCTTGTGCTGCCACCGTAGACATCACCGGAACACATCATACGACCAAAACAGATTGTGACCTTTCACACCTGACCTGTGACCTCTCGACAAATGATCAGCGTGGAGTGAGAGACAAGCCCGCCGAAGTCGTCGAGATGAAAAACTCGAGCGATTTGACAGACTATCATCCGTCGCCAGTCCCCACTGACAGTACTCCCGTAAATGATGAAGATCTTCCAGACGGTGTGAAGGAAATACTGCAGGAAATAAGGCGCAAGAGTGCATCTGCCCAGTCGTGTCTCGCCACGTTCCCTGAAGTGAAAGCTGCGGAGAGGGATAGTGGTGGCCGTGATATCAGCTCCTCATCTGATCGCCCCATTCCGTCCTGTTCCGACAGGAGAGAGAGACAATGGCCTGCTACCCCCAGACTACCTATGCAAGTCCGTCCACCAGACACAGCCCCAGTCCGAGGCCCTGAGTGCAGCAGTAGCCATGGAGATGGCGACAGACCAACCCTGAGACGGCAGCAGCCAAGGCGGACAGCACGGAAGCCATGATTCGCGTGTCGTTGCATGACTCTCGCTTGTCTCCGCGTACGCGCCTCGATCAAGACTGGTTGCCAGTCTTGGAAAATATGTCCAATTTATTTCGTCCTTTTGATGTATTATAATTTTGCAACAGGCCGAGGCCTACGCAATAAATGATTCGTTCGTTTTTGTTTCTCTCTCTCTCTCTCTATTTCTCTCTCTCTCTCTCTCTCTCTCTCTCTCTCTCTCTCTCTCTCTCTCTCTCTCTCTCTCTCTCTCTCTCTCTCTCTCTCTCTCTCTCACCCCCACCCCCTCCGCTCTGGTCAGCCGAGAAACGCGCTTCGCTTCGCTTCCGACGTTTCTTCGTCTACTACCATTCAGGTTTTACAAAATGCCTGCAAAGGAAAATTTGACTTCGTGGAAAATTGACGGTACGACGAGCAACACAGTCGCCGTGCTATGCTTCACGCAAGGGTAGCCATTACCGGTCAGCGATAGTGCTCGTGGAACGTGGAGAAGAAGCCGCCAGCGCAGATACGCCGAGACAGGCAACGGGCTGACAACTGCGTGAGCGGAGATTAACTAATTCTACTTACCCTGCTGTTGATCCACTCGAAACACGCCGAAGGGAGTACTCCTTCTGCTGCTGCCGAAATTACTCTGCAGTCCCATCAAAGACCCTATACAATAAGATGATTCGTCTGGTCACTTCCGGCGAAATTAGGGTCACGCGCGCCACCAAGCGGTAGTCGTGATTAGCCGGTCAAAAATGTCGACCACGAAGAAGAAATCAAGGCAAGGAGGTGACCATTGCAGTGCGAATAACTGTGTTAACTCGCGCTATGCGTGTCCACAGAAGTCGTAGTCGTGATTAGCCGGTCAAAAATGTCGACCACGAAGAAGAAATCAAGGCAAGGAGGTGACCATTGCAGTGCGAATAACTGTGTTAACTCGCGCTATGCGTGTCCACAGAAGTCGTTTTTTCGTTTTCCGTGGAAAAATAAAGAGAGGTAAGTAATGATTATATAAATGTGTTTTGAGCTAAGCGCAATAAAATACAGAACTTGAAGTGTAATCTAAATCTGCTGAACTGGTGGAGGAAGCTTGTGGCTTTTGCTTTTGTAGGTGTGCCGATATTTGTTTTCGAAAATCTGCTGATTTAGTCACGTCAGCACCTCAGTCTTATTCAGCAGTCTTGATAATGAATGATTCACGTTAGATGATAAATATCGCCTTGAGGCTTGATCACAATTGAGTGATTCTGAATCAGAGTTGAAGAGTTTTGGCAACTGAATTCATACAATTTTTGTTTGCGAAAATGTTGATGAGTATTAAATTAATGATGCATGTGGAATTTATTATAGTGAATAATAGTGGCCAAAACATTTCATCGCAATGAATAAACGCAACCGATCATAGCAGGAATGAAAAAAAAGGTCATAAAGATAAACAAAACTTACAAACACTATGCCGGAAAGCTAGCATAATAAAATGCAAGCACGTAGGTTTTACAAACATGACAGTTGACACATGGCAACTCGCTTTGTGGAGATGAGCATTATTGAAGTTGAAAACTAGTTATGTAGTTTTCTATTAAATTTGTTGATACAGTGGAGTCCACTTATAGTGAACTCTGTTATTGTGGTTTTCCTGTTATTGTGAACAGTTTTTAATTTGGTTGTCTATTTG
>JAWQFJ010011608.1:17500-22658 GCA_034096865.1 Theodoxus fluviatilis
AAATCAGCAGTCAGCATACACTGTGTTATGGTATCTAATTTATCGCTATCCCAGACCAGCTTTGAAATATTTTTTCTGCGTGATTGTCTAGTTGGAGCAGTGGCTCTGGACCAATGCTGATCTCCAGGGGCATATGGGCCGAATGCACACACTCCGCTATCTTCATATTTAACATTAGAGTAAAATTTTCCGGACAAATTATGCAGTAGTTCACTACGCTTTCTCCGTTTTGGGCGAAACAAGTATATGTGCTATCTTTATCGCTCCGTACGCTTCCGTTTGTCAAGGCCCGGGTAGTAGACCTACTGATGGAATTGTAGTCCTGTGCAGATATATTAATTTGTTTTTGTTTTTAAGGGGAAATTGCCCGATTGTCCACATACTTAAGAAGACACCTATTCAAAACAATGCCACACCAGATAAATAAAATGTAACAAATTAATAACATAAAAACAAAGAGAGCCAGTCCATGCAAATTAAATCCCACACTTCTAACTCGCCAATTGCAGTATGCAAGAACACTCCAGCAGTAAGTCCACAAGAAATCCAACAAACCCCTCCCAAACACCACTACGACTTCAACAATATTTCAATTCAACTTTAAACTGCACATCAGACCTCTTCATGAACTTTAACCCAAGTCAACAACGTCCACACACACACACACACACACCCCACCCCCCTTCCTCCAATTCGCCAACCGTGTCGGCTCTGCACCAAGACCACAGGTTTACACAAAACAAAACCGTTCTAGAAGCTTGGCGTTGTCGGTGTGTCCCTGAAGTCGTCAGCAGACGTCAGACTTCCGCAGGCACGGCAAGACTAAGACGAGATGAAACCACAAAAGAAAAGCCTCCGGACCGTCACAATGTCACAGTAAGAGACTTTTGACGAGACGTCACCAAAAACCTCTTCACCCTCATTACAATACCAGTAAAATGACCAGCAAGCCAAAACCAGGTCTTGCCACCTAGGCACAAACGGTCCCCTGAGACACTGCTCAGAAACAAAACACACACAGTATACGACACAATGTTGTACCGACTCCCAAACCCCCGACAGGGAAAAAAAACTGACCCTTTATATAGGATCCATTCACGCACAAAGAAAATGTTCTACACGTGCTGCCGCAGGACAACTTGAATCACACGTGCGAAACGGTTTTTAAAATGCAGTCAGCAATTGCTGACATTGCAAGACACTTAAAGGTGCATCATACCGGTTTTAAAAAGAAACCGGAAGAGGATTTAAAGTTCCACAACATATTTGAGTTGTGACACCGTTTAGTATACGTAAGTGGTGAATTCCACAGAGGTTCATGAGTATCTTGCCGAATCGATTCACCGACATATCCTGAAAAAACCTTTGGGTGATAAAATCCGAACAACGACACTCCAACACATCAGATTCACCTTTTCTAGGGTCTTTGTCCACATCAACGTCATGCACCTCCCAGCAGCTTGTCCTTGCATTAAGGTCTCCGCAAATGAGTAGTGCTGCAGCAGAGAACTCATCATGCATTTGCATTAAAACATCTTCAAGGAGGTGAATATTACACTTCACTCCTCGATCTCTATAATACGGCGAGTCTGTAGGTGGTATGTAGGCACTGGTGACGATAAGATCGTTGCATACCACATTGCGAAATCGGACTACTAAATTGTTGTCATAAGTGCATGGTATCAGGGACACGTTTTGCGCCAGATCCTTCCTAACTAGGACAACCACCCCACCAGACCGACGTACCTGACGAGACAGTTTGATGGCAGGGAAGTGAAAGGCTGCATATCTGTCAATTTTGATACTAAAATCGAAATCTTTAGCTGTGAAAGTTTCTAGTAAACAGCATACATCGAAATTAAGGAGATACTCTAAAAACCCAGGATCGGCGAATCTGCCTGACAAACCCCCAATATTCCAGCTGACAAGCCTGAGGCTTTGTTTCGGGTTGATAAAACAAGAAAGCTGCTCTGTGTGGAGCTCTTGGGGAAAATCGTTCGTTTCAGAGGGTCGTGGGCCTACCGGTCAGGTTGGAACATGATGGGCGTACCGAGCAACTCTGTCCAACCACAAGTACTTCGTATGACGTAATGGGTCCTGCCACACGCTGGCTTGACCCTACTGTGTGCTGTCTGTCTCGGCGCCACTCCTCCTCCTCCTCCTCCTGTCTACAACATAATCTATCCCCATAACAGTCGATTTACTATATTCCCTTTCTTCTTCGATTGAGAGAGATAGAGAGAGATAGAGAGAAACAGAGAGAGAGAGAGAGATCCCGGGGAGTGGGTGTGGAAGAGTAGAGTTATTTTGCGTTCTTATCTGTTTCAATAATTACACACTGAAAATAACTTTTTACAATCACAACACACTACCGTTTGAAACGCTAAATGATGATTCATATCAGACAATCAGTTCTTAGTTGGACTAGCTTTCATAAGGGAAAGACTTTTGTTACAATATTTATACTTAGAACTGCTCTTGACTGGCTTTTGTTGCTGTCTCACGCTGCAGGATCTTTCTGGCTGGCTGTGAAACGGGTCGATGGTTGCTAGTGCAGTTTGTTTGGTTGCCAGGGGTGTCACGGATACAGAGATCTATATTTAATCATTTGGAAAGGTGTTCTTTTTGGGGAGCAGGCACTAGGGAGTGGACCAGCCACGACAGCCCCGTGCATGTCTGTCAGGTGACCTTCATCCGCAGGGTGAGGTTGCGACCTTGGACAGCCAATCACAGCAGAGCTCCCAGCGCCATGTTGTGGAAACAAGTCTAGGCACAGCCGTGACGTCACGATGTGTCATTCCCTCTTGTAGTCAAGCACTGGTCTCTGGCCTGACAACTTGCCTTTTATGGGAAATTATTTCTTCTGTCCGCAACCAGAGTGTGTTCAGAAGAAACAAACACGCTAGGACATGTATGTGGAGGGTGTGCACGGGATCCCTCCTTACCGAATTATAGTTTGGCAAGGACTTCTTGGGAACATTAATTTTCTTCTGCGCTGTTTTCAGTTTTGAAAGTTTTGGCCAAATGACATAATCTTTCTCGTTTTTCACAATGCATATTCTTTATGCTCCCTTTTCTCGTCGCTTCATTTTGACTCTCACTCGTTCCATCAGAAACCTCGCATTTCGTGTTTCACTTCATTTCAAGGAAGAATACAGGAAAAAACACAAGGCTTTTGCGCTGTTCTCGTCATTGCACCAACAAAGTGGTGTGCCTGTAGGGAAAACGTGTTCACAGACGAGAAGTCCTGCATGAATGAAGAGTTGTCTTGAAGACACCAGTCGTGGCGTAACCTTGCTGAATACAGAGACCAGTATGAAACAGACTAGCTTTGGGACGCCAGTCTTGCACTGAGTATCCAACCAAAAAAGAGATCATCATCGTCACCAACGTATGAGCTTTAAGTCACGAAAAATCGCATGCAAAGACAGGCTTTATGTTGGTTACGATAATTTGGACGACAGCGGGGCAGTCACTAGGAATCGGTCAGCGAGTCTTTTTTCTACTGCAAGCACATATTGCCTAAGTAAGATCCTGAACATCAGCTGGGAAGACAGGGTGATAAACCAGGAAGTGCTCAGACTCATCAACCTGCCAGAAACTGAGGCCGTGATCATGCAGGCCCAGCTGAGGTGGACTGGCCACCATGCGACTGGACGATAGCCGCCTGCCGAAACAGATTTTCTGTGGTGAGCTGACTCGCGGCACACGTCACCAAGACAGTCCGATCAGACGCTACAAAGACACACTCAAAAATATACTGCGGTCCTGCAACATCCCTATGATCGGGTGGGAGGCCCTGACTGCTGACCGCAGTGTTTGGCGACAGCTAGCCTACAAAGGCACCAAGGTTTTCGAAGCAGAGCGCCTGGCCAGCCTCGACAGGGAACGCCAGGCGAGAAAAGACAAAACAGAAGGCCCTACTCCCGCTATAGCGGCTGCCCCGTGTGTGGACGTCCTTACGCATCGGAGTTCGGCCTGAGGACACACATGAGACGCCACTGACGTCATCTTCGCAGAGCGAAGGACCTCAGTGATGGTGTATGTGTGTGTGTGTTTGTGCGTGTGTTTGTGTGTGCGTTTATGTGTGTGTTTGTGTGTTGCGTGTGTGTGTGAGTGTGTGTGTGTGTGTGTGTGTGTGTGTGTGAGTGTGGTGAGAGAGAGAGAGAGAGAGAGAGAGAGAGATAGAGAGAGAGAATATATATATATATATATATATATGTGTGTGTGTGTGTGTGTCTAGAGAGAGAGAATGTGAGAGAGAGAGAGAGAGAGAGAGAGAGAGAGAGAGAGAGAGAATGTGAGAGAGACAAAGATAATGTGAGAGAGAGAGAAGTGAGAGAGAGAGACATACTCAGTTTAGTAACGGAAGATACTGTAATGTAATTTTAAAAAAGTTATTTAATTAAGAGAGAAGAAGTACACGTGAACGCAGCCAGCTTGCGTCGCAATAACTTCAGGAGCTGGAGTGACAAAGCCAGTTTACTTTTGCCATCACAAGGCAAGCTGTGCTCTCTCATCGGAATATAATTTAGATATGGCTGCCGTTGTATAAATAGATATAAAATTGAGGAAAGAGGCAGATTTTTCTGACAGTCCTTTTCTTTACCCCACTCGGGTACCTTGTCACCCGGAGCTAGAGAAAGCACCATACGGGTGGCGCTTGGTTGCGAGATGGGGTGTGGCGTGGCAGGACGGGATATGTGGGGAAGGGGCAGGGTGTGATGGGAAAGCTGGCCTTGTATGGACATTTTCTAGGTACAGCACACAGGGGCAGACACAAAGAAACCCTTCATTACACCTATACTCTTGAAGTAAAAGGAAATGGTGGGTGATCAGAGCTAGTAATCACGAGGAAAACACCTGGCTCTCTGTCGCCTTGGATCCCACCAACATCACCGTCAACGTCACCACGTCGTCATCACTATTAACACCTTCACGTGAACGTGATACAAGCAGATAAACAAAACCAGGCATGTTTCATCTAAATAGTGTCATATTGACACAAACACGCGACAGGTATGAGCCAACTTGATTTTCACGCACATAGAATCTTCAGCCCTCAGTAAATACAGAGCGATAACAGAGTGGAAAACACGGCCTTTGATGCAGAAAATGCAAAGAAGCAAGGAAGTTAACCAATGATTTGTAATTGAAA
>JAWQFJ010011609.1:0-2500 GCA_034096865.1 Theodoxus fluviatilis
ATAATATGAATCTCACAGTGTTTAACGTACAACTAAATAATGTACAGAGTTAAGAGACAAGGTTACGTCCAGTTATCAGCTACCATCAGACTAGGTTTCCTTATCATTGAAGTTTTACATACTTATGCATGTAGTGTGCTGTGTCTTATGGTTACTGCCACGTATTCTTACATGTGCTCGATGTTCATGTACGTGCCTTGGATGTGGAACCACCTGATTTTAACTTCTTATCCTTGACAACATGCTACACTGTTCAGGCAAATCTATGCCTTTAAATCTTTTCTATTAACTCGAGTAAATAACTTTATATTAATTATTTATACACATATCATGTATTCATGTCACTCTTTTGTATGCACGTGGTGGACAAATCAAATTTCTGCTATAGATTAGCAGTGCTCAATAAGAAACAAACACACGACAAACACCAAAATCAAAGTCTTTCGGGCACACGCCCTTCTTCAGTGAACGTTACAGACAAACATAAATGATGCAACACGTGACGTAAAAAAACTTTAGAATGACATGAATAGATTAGCAGCAATAAAGATGTATCATATTGTACGATACTATATTGTATTGTACAGTACTGTATTGTACTGTGTTGTATTGTATTATGTTGTATTATATTGTACTATAGTGTATTGTACTGTATTGTACATACAGTGTTGTATTAAGTTGTATTATATTAATTGTACTGTATTGTACAGTGCTGTATTGTACAGTGTTGTATTAAGTTGTATTATATTGTATTGTACTCTATTGTACAGTACTGTATTGTACAGTGTTGTATTGCATAATGTTGTATTGTACTGAATTGTAAACATTCTGAAAAGCAGACTGCCAAACAAGAGACATGTCTTCGTTCCGAAACGGCACAATTGCTGCTCGGCCAACATCCAAACCAGAATGCGGCACATTCTCTTCAGACGTGAAGGACTCGATGGTTTCAATCATTCTGATTCCAGCAAAACAAAGATGCCATTTTCATAAATATGTTCAGATCTCCCCCCCCCCCCCGGCCCCCCCCCCCCCGGCCCCCCCCCCCCCCCAAAAAAAAAAACAAAAAAACAAACAACTACATATGTGTCAAATATTTCAGAAAGAAACAGAGATTCAACATTTTTTTACACATACAGCTTGACATCCATAAAACAACAGCCCTAAAAAAAAAATTAAAAAAAAATCCAAACACAAAAATTTTATTTTCACAACCACCAAAACAAATACATACATACATACATACATACATACATAACAACTGCCAGTTCTAAACATTTCACCTTAGACAGAAAATGCTACTTATGGCATAGCTTTCGGCTGCTATCCCACAGCCTTCTTCAGCATGAATGCTGATCAGGAGAATGTCAACTGATACATGTATGTATAGATATAGAGTTTGATATATTTATCACCAAATTACTTCCTTCAGCAAGTCTCTAGGGCTGATATTAACTGGCAGGAAGAAACCTTTTGGTGCTAATCCTCTGTTGAAGCCACAAAATCGCCTGGATCTATGAGAAGGATAACCAACAGGTTGCCAGTGGCCTGTATCCGCCCTTCTCCGCAGACCCAGCGAGAACCTCCCCTCTAATTGGACTCCAGGGGAGAGGAAAACAGAGACCTGTTCTCTACTCGGCTCAGCTTTGGGAGCAGGACTAAGCATTTCAACAACGACTGACACAAACTGTTGCAGCTGGACAATGTGTCGCAGTCTACCACATTATTCCGCCACGTCAATTTTCTGTCCAACTGCGTGCGTACGTGTATGAAATCCATGCAGTCGTAAGCGCATATATGAGTCTTGCTTGATGTGCAACTTATTTTTGTTCAAGGAGGGTTAAAAAAATTGTCAATGTTCTAAAGGGTTAGTTAACCTGTGTGTTTCTAAGAGCTAAATCTGCATTTGTGGAAATTTTAGGTTTACTGCACACTCCTAGATGTATCCCACAGAGAGTCTTTACATTTCTTTTGTTATTTTTTATTTGTGTGTTAAGTGTGTGAGTGTGTGTGTGCTTATCCTTATCATTCTGAACACAGAGATCATAGTGTCTCTGACACAGGTTGGTCACGTGACTTCGGCTCCACATTCCATTGATTCTACCAATCAAAATTCAACATGATCAGAAGGCCATTGAGAGTAAAAAGAGGCGATTCTATTTCACTCCAATTATTTATCCCGATAGATAAACACAAATTTGGTGTTCTAATAAAACTAATCTATGAGATTTTCAGGAAATCATTTGAGAACTACTTTTAGCGCGAACGTGTCTACAAGGTTGCAAACTGCCCTGAGCACGTGCGATTGTGTATAGTAATACCAAAGATTATACAGTTATGAATAGTCTTTGGTAATTAATACACGTGATCTTTGGACCTACGCAGCAAAAAGGATTCCTATGGGTCCGGGATGGTTTCGTGAATCTATGGTTATACTCTCGCAAGTAAATGCTTTCTGGCCGGAACCTGTGGTCTAACTGCCTTCACACTGTTTGACGAG